>CM033731.1:31712054-32019489 GCA_019671005.1 Hibiscus mutabilis | reverse complement strand
AGGTAAATTGGCTAGTAATCGACCAGGTACATACTTTGAACCACCGGACTACTCGTAAGGAAGGTAAGATCGAAAAACCTCATCAAAATCCACCAATTCTGAGTTGAAACAATTGCCGATCAACTAAAATATGTATACTTAGGGATCGATAATACATTACCCGTAATTATTTCCTCTAAGTTACAAAATGAAAGCAGAAAAGAAGCTAATAAACATGTTGAAGCTACATAAAAAGGCAATAGGGTGGACAATTGCCGACTTGAAGGGAATTAGCTCGGTGTGTGCATGCACAAGATCTTGTTGGAAGATGATCACAAACCTTCAATTGAGGCCCGAGGAGACTGAATCATGCCATGAAAGGGGTTGTAATGAAAGAAATCATCAAGTGGCTTGACGCCGGCATTATATACCCTATCTCCGATAAGACGTGGGTAAGTCCGAATGTAAAAAAAAAAAAGGGAGGTATAACAAAGGGTAAGCAATGAAAATAATGAACTTATCCCAACCAGATCAGTGGACTGCTTGGAGGGTTTGTATGGACTATCGAAAGCTAAACAAAGCCACTAGGAAAGATCACTTCCCATTACCCTTTATTGATCAAATGCTTGACCGCTGTTAAACCCTTTACTGTTTTCTTGATGGTTATTCAGGTTACAATCGAGATTGCCATAGCACTGTAAGATCAAGAAAAGACAACCTTCACATGCCCCTACGGGCATTTATGCCTTCCGAAGGATGCCGTTCGGATTATGTAACGCCCGCAACCTTCCAAAGATGTATGATGGCGCTCTTTTTCGACATGGTCGAAGACTTCTTGAGATCTTCATGGATGATTTTTCGGTTTTTGGTAATGACTTCTGACGGGTGTCTCTAATTTAGAGAGGGTGTTGGCAAGATGCTAAGAAACGGATTTAGTCCTCAATTGGGAGAAATGCCACTTATGGTAGATGAAGGAATAGTGCTCGCCATAAGATTTCATCCAAGGGAATTGAAGTAGACAAAGCCAAGGTGGACGGATCGAGAGATTACCCCCACCAAATTCGATTTGAGGAATTCAAGTTTTCTGGACATGGTGTTTTTGCTGGAGGTTCATTCATAACTTTTCAAAATCACTAAACCTTGTGTAACTGCCAGAACAGGATAAAGTCTTCGATTTTGATGATTCTTGCACTCAAGCATTTGAAACCCTAAAGAAAAGCTTGCCTCGCAAGACCCATTGTTGTTCCACCAGATTGACGCTACCTTTTGAGCTCATGTGTGATGCAAGTGATTTCACAGAGGAGCAAATCTAGGCCAACGCATAAAGACCTTCCATGTGATATACTACGCTAGTAAAACTCTTAACGATGCTCAAATGAATTACACAACAACGGAGAAAGAGTTACTAGCTGTAGTTTTCGCATTTGACAAGTTCCGATCCTATTTAATTGGTACAAAGGTAATTGTTCATACGGACCATTCGCAATCAAATACTTATTTGCTAAAAAGGATGCTAAACCTCGTTTGATTCGTTGGATATTACTTTACAAGAATTTGATATTGAAATTAAGGACAGAAAGGAACAAAAATCAAGTGGCGATCACTTATCACGTTTGGAACGCAATAGGGAAGAGGACGCGGATCTAGAGATATGCGATGCATTCCCGGATGAACAAATTCTAATCGCCTCGGCAAACCCTTGACGCCGACACCCATGACTTAACTCTCGACGCCGCAGCAGTCTTTGACGAGCACGCCTCGGCAATTTTGGGAGCAACATCTACGGCAGCAAATGCCCGGCAATACCCTCGATCAGGTTATACGTCGATGTGTCCCACAAGAAGAAGAGCAATGAGAATGTACTCGGCAATGCCATTCTTCACCCTATGGAGGACATTTTGAGGAACTCGCATCATGCCAAAGTCTTGCAATCCGTTTGTATTAGCCAACATTGTACAAAGATGCCCAAGACTTTTACAAGCAATGTGATCGTTGCCCCGAGGGGACGGGCAATATCTCTGTGCGACATGAGATGCCACTCCAGAACATCATCGAGGTGGAACTGTCGATGTATGGGGATCGATTTTATGGGACCTTTTCCATCTTCATTCGGCAACCTCTACATCTTACTCGCTGTCGACTATGTGTCTAAATGGGTAGAGGCAGCTGCAGTTCCCAACGACGATTCCAAGACCGTGCAACGATTCTCGGAAAAACATATTTACGGTTTGATGCCGAGAGCAATTATCAGCGACGGGGGCAAGCATTTTGACAACAGACTAATTGCCAAGATGTTGCAACGCTTTCGGCATATCACACAAGATCGCCACGGCATATCACCCACAAACCAACGGGCAAGCAGAATTTCCAACCGGGAGTTGAAGGAATACTCGAGAAAGTTGTAAATCCTCAAGGAAGGATTGGTCATTAAGACTAGATGACGCACTTTGGGCATATCGCACCGCATTCAAAACACCATTAGGTATGTCCCCTTCCGGCTTGTCTATGGTAAAACATGTCATCTACCGGTGGAAATCGAGCACAAGGCGTCTTCGGGCAATCAAGACCGTGAATATGGATTGGGAAAGTGCCGGACAAAAGCGCTTGATGGATCTCAATGAGATAGAAGAATTTCGTGCACTCGCCTATAACAATGCAAAATATACAAGGAGAAAACAAAGCGATGGCATGACAAGAAACTATTGCCACGGCAATTCACGCCAGGGCAACTAGTTCTCCTATTCAATTCTCGGCTAAAACTTTTCCTGAAAGCTGAAATCAAGATGGTCGGGACCATTTGAAGTCGTCAAACCATTCTCCCATGGTGCTTGTGATAATCAAGTCCATCTCGACAACCATGAATTCAAAGTTAATGGACAAAGATTGAAGCACTACAATGGTGCCTATGTGGAACGAATAAGGAAGTGGTCAACTTAGAGATGCATGAGCATGCTCTCCTCTCAAGATTTCCTTTTTCTTTTTCTTTTATTTTTATTTTTAATTTTAGGAGATATTTTATTTTTTCTTCATTATCTTTAGTTTTCAGGTTTTCTTTATTTTCTTTTTCACAACAAGACTCACAACTACTATGCTAAGGAAATTTACTGCCAAGATCATTGCCCGGCAAACCAATGAAGAAGATGCCGCGACAACTTACTTCATGCATGCACAAGCTGATGCCACGGCAACCAACCCTGAAGATGCCACGGCAACCAAAGCTGAAGACATCCCGGCAACAAGAAAACAACCATTGCATTCAAGCAAGAAAATCAAGACGCCAACTAGAAGGAAACTAATCATCTACAATGACGAACTCTCGAAGTAAGTCCTCGTATGCATTTTATTTTTATTTTTCGTTATTTTTATGCATGCATTGAGGACAATGCCTCACTCGAGTTTGGGGGGGATTGTTATTAGTAATTACCATGTTTAGTTACATTAATCTTAAGCATTACATTTAGGATACATAAATTGCTTGCCATGCCTTTAATTGGAACAAGAATTGCTTAGATTTGATGAATATTCAATGATGACTTTACCAATGCACTTAATTGATAGAATTTTTATTCTAGGATAACCATGGAAAAACTTAGAATTTTACTATGATGCTAAATTTGATGAAACACTGTTGTGGTTTGATTGATTTAAGGAGTTCTAGTAAACTTAGGTTGATAATTAACAAATTGGGGATTAGAATAAAAATTGGATGAATGCTAGAGGTGCCCGAAATTGGCTCTAGCATGTGCTAAAAAAAAAAAAAAATTCACTAGAGGTGCCCGAAACTGGCTCTAGGATGTGTTAAAAAAATTTTAACTAGAGGTGCCCAAACCGCTCTAGTCGATTAAATTAACTTAAGAAAACTAAAAATAAAACACTAGAGGTGCCCGAAATTGGCTCTAGTTAAAACATGTTAAAAAGAACCCAATGAAGTAATTTGAAAACCTATTGTTTGCATAGAATCCGAAAAAATCAACTTGGCATGCACAACTCCACTTTTACTCACAAGCATTATAGTTTGATTCCAGTAATTCATCATTTTTACTGAAAAATAAAAAGCCAATCATACTTTGTGCCCAGTTCGAAGAATTGAAATCAAGTTCAAAGCTAAGTTTGTGAAAATTTGAAATCTTGGCGGTAATTATGAGTTTGCATTGCTTGAGGACAAGCAATAGTTCGAGTTTGGGGTGTGATAAGTGTTCAAAAGTACTATTTTCTTACCCTTTTACTCATATTACTGTTAGACTTAGGCTCATATTAGTTGCATAGTTAGTCATTCATGCATTAATCCATGTTTCCTTCCAAACGTTGAACTTGATTACATAACTTGGTGATTTTTGTGGAAATAGATGCTGCTTTGGTGTGTTTTTGTGTGTGTATGTGCAGGATCACTTGCCAAAGCAATGCCGAGCTAGTTGCCGTGGCAAGTGCATGAAGGAGACGCCGAGCTAGTTGCCATGGCATTTGTCGACAAAGACAAAAAGCAATATGGATGTCGAAATTCATGACTTTACAAGCCCAAGATGACATGGAGCAAGGCCCAAGCCCAAAGGAATTTGATTGCCATGCAGAGATTAAAGAAGAATTAAATTCAAGAAGATAGGAGAAGTTCTAATAGGAATAAAATTATAATAAAGAATTATATTCTTTAAAGATAATTTAATTCCAACTCAAACTCCTCCTCAAAGAAGGACTTTGGCCTAGCCCTATAAATAGCAAGGAGATTTCGACAATGAATAGAGAGAGCAAGAGGGAAATTTCGGCAAGTCCAAGTAGGGCAAGAGGAGAGAATTTTCGACAAGCATCAAGGGCAAGGAGGATTTCGACAAGCCTCTTCCTTCATCTTTGTTCGATTGGGTTCATGCTAGGGATTAATTATCTTGTGTTTCTTTGGAACCTAGCCATGAACTAAATTTACTCGGCTATGGTTATTGTGTTTTGTGGTTGTGAGAAACTATTGGTTTTTGTTTAGGTAATAAGAGTTTGCACTTTTCTATTTCAAGGTTTAGGCTTGTAAGGCATGCGAAATGTCTCCATGAAAATAGCACAATGATCTGAGTTTGCATTATACTCAGAAACAACATTATGCTCAGGAAAGGCATGATCCATGATGAGCTAGCCACAAAGCGGTCAAGGAGCTCAAGAATAGGCGATGTATGAGGACCCGATTTGGTCCACGTTTACCAACCCTTAGATGGTTTGCAGTCAAACAAATGATTTCGAGATAAGCAATCTCTAAAATTCTCAATTTGAGAGTGAGCACGTCGACATCCCCGTTGCTTTTCAGTATCCGAAAGGATGTCAATGAGATCCCCCCAATTATCCAAGGAAGATGTAATACCCCAATTTTTGGTTAGTGACTAATTTGCAAAGATTTAAAAGTTGGTGGTTTTAGTTCAGTGACTAAAACGTAAAAATTCAAAGTTTGGTGACAAAAGTGAAAAGTTGGGAAAAGTTTAGGGACCAACATGGTAATTCTCCCAATAAATATTTTTATGGAAAAAATGAATAGTCTATCCCAGTATAAGAATTTTGGTGGGAATCGGATTTTTGGTACGGGAATTGTGTAAAAAGCTATAAAGGGAATAAGTTTCAGAAATTAATTCGGATGATCATTCGAGCTTAGAAAATTATGAAAATTTTATGGGAGTCTTAAATAGACTAAACGAAGATAGTGTTAAGTTTTGGTATCGTTTTGATTCGATTTAGATTCGATTGAAGATAGTATTTTGAAATAGTGCACAAATGGCATTTTTGTGAATACATGGATTCATTAATGGCATTTTAGTCATTTTGCCCCTACTTTGGTTATATTTAAGGGGTAAAATGGTAAATTCACTATTGATGAAGATTTTTAAATTGGATTTAAAATATTAAAATGCCATTTGTCATGTTAATTTAATGAATAAAAAGCTAGAGTTTCTCCATCTTCTTCATCCAAATTTGGAAACACCATAACCAAAGGTAGGGAAATTTTTGATTCAATTTTTGGTTAGATTCAATTGTTTTTTGGATCAAGACGTGAAATAGAAAATTTATCTCCATCAAATTCTCTTTCATTTGGTATAATTTTTGAAGGGTTTCCATGTCTATATGTTGAGTTTGGGGATTAGGGTTTATGAAGAACAAGTTGTATTTTCATGTTTTATGGATTCTTTTGATTTAATATGATGTTGTGATGTTGTTTCAAGCTTGCAAATAGTGAAAATTCCATGAATTGTGGTGGAGGTTGAATTTGGGAAAATTGAAAAATTAGGGGAAACTCATCCAAAATTTTTATTTGAAGTAGAATGATGTGTGAAGCTTTAATATGATGTTTAGAAGTTGAATTCATGCTTGAATCAAGTGAGGAATTTTGGCCAAAGTGACCTTTGGTATTCGGCCTACTAGGAAAAATATAGAGAAAATTTTGGAAAAATTCTCCTAAAGTTAGAAATGGTGTAAGGAAGATTTTGTAAGCTTTAGAAAGTTATTTGGACTAATATGGAAATTTGTAAAGTGTTGAGGATTAAGTTGCAAATTTTGGAAAGCTTAGGGGTTTGGTTGTTAAGCTTGTTTTTGAAGAGTATTGTGTTGGAAAATTTAGTTAAAGTGATTAGAAGGTTGATTTTGAAGTTGTGATAACTTTGGGGACCAATTTGAAATTTCGGCATATTCAAGGACTAGTGCGTAAAATTTTACAAGTTTGGGTCCTCAAGTGTAAAGAATGAGAAATGTAAGGTTTGGAATTGAAAATAGTGGTTGGAAGTTTAAAAGGAGTCCTTAGGACTAAAATGAATATTTTGGAAAGTTAAAGAATTATTAGGAAATATTATTCCTAATATGTATCAATGTTAGTATGATATTAACATATACTTTGAATGGTATGTGTTGTTGAAATTTTATTTTAAATCTTAATCGTGATCCAAACCGGGAATCAAGCATTCCTAAAGGCAAGGAAAAAGTGCAAAAGTGAAGCAGTGAGTAATAGTAAAGTTTCTAGTGAGGCAACAAGTGAGTGCATTTCTACTATCTTATTTAATATGAGAAAGACTTGCGATGAGTCTATTTCGAATGTCAATTTACAATGATATCTTTTCAATGATTTTTTGAAAAGAAAAATGAATGATTTTCGGGTATGAACTGCCCAATGCACTTTTATATAATATCGTGAAATATTTATGCCTTTTGGTATTTTATATAAGTAAATGTTAAATGATAGTAAATGTTTAAAGCTCATTGTATGCATTATGAGATTTCTTGGTATAATTGGCATGCCAATGAGGTGGGAGTATAAATGTTACAGTGATGTTGTATAAATATACAACAATTACAAAGTGAAACAGTGGCGATGTGTTCTACAGCTATGACCTAGTGATACAGTGACGTTGTATAAGTTTACAGCGGTTATTTAGTGATAAAGTGATACAGTGTTTATTTTGGCACAACAAATTAGTTGTTGCCACACATATGCATACTTAATAGTGACTCGCATACCATACATTCTCATTTATCTTACATTGTGCTATGATTTAAATAATAGTGAATAGTGTAATTGAAAGTGACACAAATCTTTGAATAGTGATTTTTTATATGAATTGCCTTATTTACATAAACTATTATTTTTCAATGTTATTTATTGAATTATTAGTTGCCTCACTAAGATTATTCTTAGCGTATAATTGTTTCACGTGTAGGTAAAGATCGCAAGGACTAAGGAGCTGTGATAGGAGACATCATCTGTTTTGAAGAGGTACATCATTATCAGTAAGACATCCCCCGATGTCCCTTTTTGGTATTATTAGTTGGCATGTATCTGATAAATGTTTGGGTTACTTTGATATGAAAATATTGGAAATGGTTGTAATGTTATAAACATGAATATAAATACTTTTAGTGGATGTTATTAATTAAGTATGTTGAAAATCGTATTTTATTAGCTAATCGAATGATTTTAAAATTAGGCAGTTTTATTTTTTATATAAAGGAAAATCGAACTGCAAAGTTGCTTCCTAAATCTAGGTTCAGATCGAACTTAGAAATATTAGTTTTAAATTTTACGTGATTAAGTATTATTTTAGTTAAAAAGTTAATTGGTTAATTTTGAAGAAACAAAATTTTACCGATTTTGAAATAAAAACTATTATAAAAGTGTTTTGTGACATCTCTAACTTGTATTCAATGATGGATATGGGTGAGGGGTGTTACATTTAATGGTATCAGAGCTGCAGGTTTAGCCGATTATCGGTTGAACTTAAAGTTGTTGTGAGTTGAAAGTGTATACATGCCACTAGAATATCAATATTACTGATATGATGTTTATTAAATTGATGGATGTCGCTCCTTACTAATGTAGTTATGTGGTTATAGATGTCTGAATCAGGGAGTTCCAGACAAGCTATGGAATGGGAAATGTTAGAAGGAGTCGGTAGTGGTGGTAATGAGGTTAATAATAATCTCCCGGCCTAATCAGGACAAGAAAGAGCTTGAGCATAGCAAGGGATGCATGTGCAAGATCATGGGACTTTTCTTCAATTGTTGGAAGCGATCCTGACACGTTTCCAACCACAAACTCCCCATGCTCCCCGTATGATGATTGCTAAGGAGTTAAAAAGTTTGGGAGCACCAGAATTTAAAGGAGATTCAGATGAAGGTCCATTGGCTGCTGATATGTGGTTAAATGATTTAAAGATCATGCTTGACGGATTTCGTTGTTCAAAAACGAATAAATTGGATGGAGCTGTCTCTTTGCTCCGAGGTCAAGCTTGATTTTGGTGGACTAATGCTACGATGCATGTTCCTTCTGAGCAAGTGACTTGGCAATTCTTTTTGGAGGAATTCAAGAATAAGTATATTGGAGACCAGTTCATCAGACAAATGAAGCAGCAATTTCTCAGCTTGAAGCAAGGGAATCAGACTATTTATGAATATGAATGTGAATTTAACAAGTTAAGCCGTTTTGATACGGAGTTAATCCCTACGGAGAAAGATCAATGTGATTGGTTTATAGGGGGATTGAATACGAAGCCAAAGGAAATGTTCATGGCTTTGAATTTATCAAACTTTCAGGAAGTTGTGAATCGAGCTAAGGCAATCGAAAGAGTACAACCTAAAAAGACAGTAGAACCAATATGGCAGTCAAACGAGAGATCGGGAACATCTTCTTTTTCTTTTTCATCAAAGCGGGGCAAGGGTTTCGGTTCCCGATATCAGAATAGATCGGGATCAGCTGCAAATTCTCATAAAGGATCGAGTGCTGGAAAAGGAAAACAATTTCAGATAAATAATTCTAAGCCTGATTCAATTCCCTAGTAATGTGATATTTGTGGCAGACGTCACCCAGGCCAATCTCGATTGACGATAGGAGCTTGTTTCAAATGTGGAGAAATGGGCAATTTTGTGAGAGACTACCCACTAATATCTGGGGAAAGGCATGTTCAAACAGAAAGATCTGCAGTAATGCCACCGAGAGGCCGAGGAAGAGGCAGACCGGGAAGACCATCTGAGTCAGTTTCACAAGTGGAAAGGCGTGCACCAGCTTGAGTTTATAATATACGGACTAATAAGGACCGGGATAACTCAGAAATTATTGCAGGTACATTCTATCTTCATGATAAACCTATATTAGTTTTGATTGATCCTGGTTCTACGCACTCGTATATTAGTACCAAGTTAGTTAGAGATAGAGATATTCCATTAGAGTCTATCTCTAGTGATATAGTGGCAACAAACCCATTGGGTCAGAGTGCGAGAGTAAGTAGAATATGTAGAAATTGTCCAATAAAGGTGCAAGGAACTGAGTTCCCAGCAAACCAAATGGAGTTACCTTTCAAAGAATTTGAAGTGATATTAGGCATGGATTGGTTATCCTTCTACCATGCCATTGTGGATTGTCGCTTAAAGCGATTAATCTTGGAAAATTCAAAAGGTGAGGAGATAATAATAGTGGGAGAAAGGATGAATCCTTTGTCTAATGTGATATCAACAGTTTCTGCAAAGAAGCTGCTAATTAGAAGGTTGTCAAGCTTTTCTAGCTAATGTGATGGATACTCGAACTTCTGGAATTAAGTTGGAAGATATTCCTACTGTTCGAGAATATCCGAATATTTTTCTTGATGAGTTACCGAGATTACCCCCTGATTGGGAAGTAGAGTTTAAAATAGAGGTGTTACCTGGTACTACACCCATATCAATGGCCCCGTATAGAATGGCGCCAGCTGAGCTTCGAGAATTAAAGGCGCAATTACAAGAATTGTTAGATCGGGGTTTTATAATGCCAAGCGTGTCACCTTGGGGTGCACCAGTGTTATTTGTGAAAAAGAAAGATGGGTCTATGCGACTATGCATAGATTATCGTCAACTAAACAAGGTGATCGTGAAGAATAAGTATCCTCTTCCGAGGATTGATGATATTTTTGATCAATTAAAGGGAGCAGTTGTGTTTTCCAAAATTGATCTTCGATCAGGATATCATCAGTTAAAGATTAAGGAGGAAGACATTCCAAAGTCTGCTTTCTGAACTCGGTATGGGCACTATAAGTTTGTAGTGATGCCGTTCGGATTAACCAATGCCCCTACAACATTCATGGATCTGATGAACCGAATATTTCAGCCATATTTGGATCAATTTGTGGTGGTATTTATAGATGATATTTTAGTCTATTAAAAGACGAAAGAGGAACACGATGCTCATCTTCGTGTTGTTCTTCAGACCCTCCGAGAAAAGAAACTATATGCTAAGTTATCGAAATGTGAGTTTTGGTTATCGAAAGTTACTTTTCTCGGTCATGTGGTTTTAGCAGAGGGAATAAGAGTAGATCCCAATAAAATACAAGCCATAGTGGAATGGAAAGCTCCGAAGAATATTTCTGAGGTTCAAAGTTTCTTGGGACTAGCTGGTTATTATCGAAGATTTGTAAAGAATTTTTCGATGATTGCCTCTCCGCTAACCAATCTATTAAGAAAAGATGTGCCATTCATTTGGACGGACAAATGACAAGAGAGCTTTGAAGCGTTGAAGAGAATTTTAATTGAAGCTTCGGTATTGGTGTAACCAGAATCAGGTAAGGATTTTGTGGTATATAGTGATGCTTCTCATAATGGCTTGGGATGTGTACTCATGCAATAAGGAAAAGTAGTGGCTTATGCTTCCTGGCAGCTTAAGACGCATGAAAGGAATTATCCCACCCATGATTTAGAGTTGGCAGCAGTTGTCTTTGCCTTAAAGATATGGCGTCATTATCTATACGGAGAACGATGCTATATCTATACAGATCATAAAAGTTTGAAGTATCTGCTAACTCAAAAGGAGTTAAATTTAAGGCAGAAAAGGTGGATTGAGCTCCTAAAAGATTATGATGTGGTTATTGACTACCATCTAGTAAAAGCGAACGTCGTAGTTGATGCCCTCAGTAGAAAGACCTTTGCTGCCTTGAAAGCTATGAATGTGAGGTTAGCATTGGAAGGAAATGGTGTTTTGATTGCTGAATTAAGTTTAAAGCCTACTTTAGTAGAACGGATAAAGGAGCTTCAGAAAAGAGATAAGGAATGTTTGTCAAGATTCAAACAAGTTGAAAATGGTGAGACCAAAGATTTTGAGGTTAAGTCTGATGGATGCTTGTATTACCGAGGAAGAATTGTTATTCACGACGACGAAGAATTAAAGAAAGAACATCTCTTAGAGGCACATTATAGTCCTTTGACTATGCATTCAGGAGGAAACAAGATGTATCAAGATCTTAAGAGTCGATATTGGTGGCCAGGAATGAAAAGAGCTATATCTGAGTTTGTTTCGAAGTGCTTGACATGTCAGCAAGTAAAAGCGGAGCATAACCTTCTGGTTTATTGCAACCAATTTCCATTCCTCAGTAGAAATGGGAACGAGTAACCATGGATTTCGTAACGGGGCAACCTTTGACTCCAAGCAAAAAGGATTCTATTTGGGTGATTGTTGATTGATTGACTAAGTCAGCACATTTCATTCCTGACCGAACTGATTTCTCTATGGATAAGTATGCTGAATTATATATTAAGGAGATAGTTCGACTTCATGGAATACCAGTCTCAATTGTCTCTAACAGAGATCCAAGGTTTACTTCTAGATTTTGGAAATCTTTACATAAAGCTCTGGGTACTCGACTTAATTTTAGCACAGCTTTTCATCCCCAAATGGATGGACAATCAGAGTGAACTATCCAAATTTTGGAGGATATGTTAAGGGCCTATGTAATGGAATTTCAAGGATCATGGGAGAAATACTTGCCGTTAGCGGAATTCTCTTACAATAACAGCTATCAGACAAGTATCAAAATGGCACCTTATGAAGCCCTGTACGAAAGACGGTGCATGACTCCTTTGCATTGGTATGATTTGAAAGATCGGGGCGTATTGGGACCTGATCTAATTAGAGAAGCTGAAGACAAAGTAAAGATCATACAAGATAATCTCAAGATAGTCGCCGATCGACAAAAGTCATATGCATCGAAAGAAATTAAATTTCAAGTAGGTGATAAAGTGTTTCTCAAAATGTCACATTGGAAAAATATATTGTGTTTTGGGCGAAAAAGAAAGCTCAGTCCTAGATTTATTGGACCATATGAGATTGTAAAAAGGGTTGGTCTGGTGGCTTATCAACTTGCTCTACCCCCGGAAATGGATAAGATTCATAATGTGTTTCATGTATTGATGCTTATAAAGTATCAATCAGATCCTTCCCACATCATTACTCCGGAAGAAGTAGAGATTCAACTAGATTTGACATATGAGGAGGAACCGATCAAAATTTTAGCACGTGAGGTCAAGGAACTGAGGAAAAAGTCAATTCCACTTGTAAAAGTTCTTTGGCGAAATCACAAAGTGGAATAAGCAACGTGTGAAAGAGAGAAAGATATGGAAAAACGGTTTCCTCATATTTTCAAATCAGGTACATTCTGAAAATTTGAGGACGAATTTTCTTAAGGGGGAGAATTGTAATACCCCAATTTTTGGTTAGTGACTAATTTGCAAAGATTTAAAAGTTGGTGGTTTTAGTTCAGTGACTAAAATGTAAAAATTCAAAGTTTGGTGACAAAAGTGAAAAGTTGGGAAAAGTTTAGGGACCAACATGGTAATTTTCCCAATAAATATTTTATGGAAAAAATGAATATTCTATCCCAGTATAAGAATTTTGGTGGAAATCGGATTTTTGGTACGGGAATTGTGTAAAAAGCTATAAAGGGAATATGTTTCGAAAATTAATTCGGATGATCATTCGAGCTCAGAAAATTATGAAAATTTTATGGGAGTCTTAAATAGACTAAGAGAAGATGGTGTTAAGTTTTGGGATCGTTTTGATTCGATTTAGATTCGATTGAAGATAGTATTTTGAAATAGTGCACAAATGGCATTTTTGTGAATACATGGATTCATTAATGGCATTTTAGTCTTTTTGCCCCTACTTTTTAATTAAAGATGATTATGGAAAAGTAAATTTATTAGGTGTCAACACCTAATTGGTTATATTTAAGGGATAAAATGGTAAATTCACTAGTGATGGAGATTTTTAAATTGGATTTAAAAGATTAAAATGCCATTTGTCATGTTAATTTAATGAAGAAAAAACTAGAGTTTCTCCATCTTCTTCCTCCAAATTTGGAAACACCATAGCCAAAGGTAAGGAAATTTTTTATTCAATTTTTGGTTAGATTTGATTGGTTTTTAGATCAAGACGTGAAATAGAAAATTTATCTCCATCAAATTCTCTTTCATTTGGTATAATTTTTGAAGGGTTTCCATGTCTATATGTTGAGTTTGGGGATTAGGGTTTATGAAGAACAAGTTGTATTTTCATGTTTTATGGATTCTTTTGATTTAATATGATGTTGTGATGTTGTTTCAAGCTTGCAAATAGTGAAAATTCCATGAATTATGATGTAGGTTGAATTTGGGAAAATTGAAAAATTAGGGGAAACTCTTGCAAAATTTTTATTTGAAGTAGAAATGATGTGTGAAGCTTGAATATGATGTTTAGAAGTTGAATTCATGCTTGAATCAAGTGAGAAATTTTGGCTAAAGTGACCTTTGGTATTCGGCCTACTAGGAAAAATATAGAGAAATTTTGGAAAAATTCTCCTAAGGTTAGAAATGGTGTAAGGATGATTTTGTAAGCTTTAGAAAGTTATTTGGACTAACATGGAAGTTTGTAAAGTGTTGAGGATTAAGTTGTAAATTTTGGAAAGCTTAGGGGTTTGGTTGTTAAGCTTGTTTTTGAAGAGTATTGTGTTGGAAAATTTAGTTAAAGTGATTAGAAGGTTGATTTTGAAGTTGTGATAACTTTGGGGACCAATTTGAAATTTCGGCATATTCAAGGACTAGTGTGTAAAATTTTAAAGTTTGGGTCCTCAAGTGTAAAGAATGAGAAATGTAAGGTTTAGACTTGAAAATAGTGGTTGGAAGTTTAAAAAGAGTCCTTAGGACTAAAATGAATATTTTGGAAAGTTAAAGAATTATTAGGAAATATTATTCCTAATATGTATCAATGTTAGTATGATACTAACATATACTTTGAATGGTATGTGTTGTTGAAATGTTATTGTAGATCTTAATCGTGATCCAAACCGGGAATCAAGCAATCCTAAAGGCAAGGAAAAAGTACAAAAGTGAAGCAGTGAGTAATAGTAAAGTTTCTAGTGAGGCAACAGGTGAGTGCATTTCTACTATCTTATTTAATATGAGAAAGACTTGCGATGAGTCTATCTCGAATGTCAATTTACAATGATATCTTTTCAATGATTTTTTGAAAAGAACTATGAATGATTTTCGGTATGAACTACCCAATGCACTTTTATATAATATCGTGAAATGTTTATGCCTTTTGGTATTTTATATAAGTGAATGTTATATGATAGTAAATGTTTAAAGCTCATTGTTTGCATTATGAGATTTCTTGGTATAATTGGCATGCCAATGAGGTGGGAGTATAAATGTTACAGTGGTGTATAAATATACAACAATTACAAAGTGAAATAGTGACGTTGTGTTCTAAAGCTATGACCTAGTGATACAGTGACGTTGTATAAGTTTACAACGGTTATTTAGTGATAAAGTGATACAGTGTTTACTTTGGCACAACAAATTAGTTGTTTCCGCACATGTGCATACTCAATAGTGACTCGCATACCATACATTCTCATTTATCTTACATTGGGCTATGATTTAAATAATAGTGAAAAGTGCAAATGAAAGTGACACAAATCTTTGAATAGTGATTTTTGATATGAATTGCCTTATTTACATAAACTATTATTTTTCAATGTTATTTATTGAATTATTAGTTGCCTCACTAAGATTATTCTTAGCGTGTGATTGTTTCACGCATAGGTAAAGATCATAAGGAGTAAGGAGCTGTGATAGGAGACATCATTTGTTTTGAAGAGGTACATCATTATCAGTAAGACATCCCCGATGTCCCTTTTTGATATTATTAGTTGGCACGTATCTGATAAATGTTTTGGTTACTTTGAAATGTAAATATTGGAAATGGTTGTAATGTTATAAACATGAATATAAATACTTTTAGTGGATATTATTAATTAAGTATGTTGAAAATCGTATTTTATTAGCTAATAGAATAATTTTTAAATTAGGCAGTTTTTAGGTAGTTTTATTTTTTATATAAAGGAAAATCGAACTGCCAAACTGCTGCCTGAATCTAGGTTCAAATCGAACTTAAAAATATTAGTTTTAAATTTTGCGCGATTAAGTATCATTTTAGTTAAAAAGTTAATTGGTTAATTTTGAAGAAACAAAATTTTACCGATTTTGAAATAAAAACTATTGTAAAAGTGTTTTGTGACATCTCTAACTTGTATTCAATGATGGATATGGGTGAGGGGTGTTACAGAAGATTTGATGAAGAGCTTAAGGTATCGATGAGATCCCAAGTTTTAGTCTTTTGATTTGTATTAGCGTAGCCATATATTCCTGAAAAATGATAGTAGTCAAGATTTGTATGAACAATAATATCAATGTGACGAGTAGAGTACGAAATCAAATCCACAATAATTTTATTATTGCATAGTAGAGATAATCCAGAACAACTACGACTGCAACCTACATTGATGCAGCCTTGCATATTCAGAGATAATTTTAATCGAACATTGCTAGAACTATTCGGACGGGTCTCACAGAGAAAAACAACATTCGGATCGAAGCGAGCAACAAACCGCCCCAGAGATTGAACTATCTCGAGGCTTACCGAGACCTCGACAGTTCCAACACATGATTTTCATTTTCATGACGGGGTTGAGTTTCAACCCCCAACTGAAGAGTTTTTACTGCTCATCCCAACTGCAGAATACTTAGAGCTTTTGGAAGTACCGAGTGTTGAACGTTGTCGTTTGGCCTTGACCACATCCGAGAGTGTAGAGCCTCTCTTTTGGAAACGAGTGGTAGGCTCTTGTTTGCCCCGATCAGCAGAAACATAGTTTTGTGGGTGCAAGGCCAACCAAGCATCAAAGTCCAACATAGCAGGCAGCGACTCAGACTTGGCCGAAGTAGGGTTACTCAATTTACCCTCAAACTCAGAATTAACAGAGGCTGCTTTTACTTTGTCCACGACAAAGTCAACAATAATTACATCATCAAAAGGAACAGGTTGTAGTGGATCACTAGACATGGCATCCACCTTGGCAGGCGCTTTAACTGAAGCCCCAGGCTCAGGAACATCCCTAGAAGGTTTGGTTGATGCAGCATCAACAAACGTGGTCGCAGGATCTAAAGGCACCGCTGCATGTTTAAGGGCAGTGGTCGAGTAAGCCGCAACATTATTAAAAGCTAGGGAGGCAGTGATCGGCTCAGTGTCTGTGGACGACACAACACTAGGCACGACAGGGGAAGTTTTAGCCGATTGAGATGGTCATGGAAACAGCCCCGAATCAAGGGCAAAAACAGCTGAAGCAGCAGCTGAGCTAGGGGCCTCCTTATTGGTATCAACCGATTAAACATTGCCTAATATTTCCTCACTTTTAGACACATGGGTATTTTCACCCATATCATTACCGTAGCTTGGCTCATCGGAAGGAGTCACAACCTCATGATAGTGAACACGACCTCTAGATCGTGGAAATCCTCTTAGTGATTTACGAGGCTTAACACGCAGCCAATCTCCATATTGTACTTTGGATTGGTCATAAATTTTAACAGTTTGACAGGAGGAAGTCAGATGACCAATAATACCACACCCATGGAAAAAAATCGGTAGTCTCTCATATTGAATGGGGCAAAGTTTTGGAGTGTTTCCAGCACCACCCAACGCAACACACCGACGTAAAGGCTTTGTAGAGTCCATAATGATCTGAACATGGAGAAAATCAACCATGTTCCCATCACTAACACGAGTATCAGTGCCTAGTATGGATCCAATACAAGATCCTAAAGACCGGCCAATGTCAATAGCTTTCTTGTCATCATCCATTAGAACCATCGGTATACTATGGATACGAATCCAAGTGCGCATAGTGTTGAAAGAATATTCATCAAGCGAACGCGTTGGGTCCAGAGGTAGAAGGGCAAGCCATTCCTTCTTGAAGGACCAAGGCCCTCGCTTAAGGATATTATTGCATTTTTCCATCAAGGAGAATTTATTCATGAAAAAGTTTAGTTTTAACTCAGAAATCGAGAGTACTTTATTATTCCTCCAAATTGCTTGGAAAGTACGTATCAACGCATTACCGTCTACCATCTTGTTCAAGAAAAGCTTGCCAACTATCGACAATTCGTAATCGTCCGACGGGACTTCCCAATTGACAGAAGGTGTAAAGACCACTCCTTCCTCCTCCGCAGTGAAGGTAAGATTACCCAAATGGTGAAAGATTGATTCAGGAGCCATTGAAAATAGGGTGAGAAGTTTAAAGAATAGCAAAGAGATGAGAAAGTTGTAAGATATCTGTAAGAATGAGTAATCACATAGTTGATAAATTCTATTTATAATTAAGAAAGGAGATTAAAAATTGGATTGGAATCAAAACAGATTATTTCCAATAATATCTTTAATTCATAAATTGAAAAGGTGGCAGAATTAGTATTGGAATCATGATATAATAACGGTCCAAAGAAGGATATTGACAAAAACGACACAGACCTAGAAAAGGCAATTGACAAATTGAAAGTTGTTAATAAGGACAAAAAATTTAGATTCCTAAAATAAATGAAAACCAGCACAGCAATATGCAATAAAATTGAAATAAATACAATCATGGAAGAATTTTGAATGATTAAAATATTGGGTAGTAAAGACACCACATGATATTACCATAATAAAGACAAATCGAGGATGTAAGATGTAATTAAAATGGTAAATGTACCAGTAGGAGAAATGTAATCAATGAAAAGTAAATTAGAAATGGAAACAAAATGGATTGAGTCAAAAAATAAATTTAGAATAATAATTGGTGGAGAATCATCAAATATAAAATTTAAGTCAACTTTACATATAAATGATTCCAATCCAATAGTGGGGATAAAAAACTTCTGCTTACATAATTGATCAAAAATTAAGGAATTGACCAAATCAATATTCAAAGTAAAAAGCTGCATGAAAAAATCAACACAAACTGTATGGTAAAGCAATAAGAAAAGAAGTCCGGAATAAACGAAGGGAACGTTGAATTTGGAAGTTACATGAATGTCCTCAAAATTAATATAAATTTGCACTATTCATGGGAGAATTTAGCCTGATCTCAAAATGTAATAAAGACAGGCATGAATTATGGGAATAGAAATTAAGGTTTTATGACCTTTAATATCATTGACAGCTTTGAAGCTATCATAAAAGATAATGGATTAAAAATTAACCTAAGAAAAATCCTTAGAATGATTTGGCCAAATAAAATTAGAGTAGATTCAAGAAAGGATAGACTTAAATCATGATATAAATGATAATGGCAAGAATTAAGGAATCTGATAGGAATTGATTTCATGACCGCAAATAAATTGATAATAATTATGGTAAAAAACCAGTCATCATATGCAACAAGTATCAAACGGTAATTAAAACTAGTAAAGGGTGAATTAAATCCATTTAATACTATATCTCCTAAGATGGAATTATCTCCAATACTGAATAGACTAAAGGGAATTAATTCAGCATTAGAATACCATAATAATTGTCCTAGAAAGAGTATGAATCCATTAAGGATATAACTTTTAGAGTCATAACGATTGAAATCATTTCAATGTCAGAATCGGAATTCATTGGAAAATCGATCTGAACGAAGATCAAAATTACATTCTGAATTATAATCACCATGCATAAATTAACAAATACATAGAGATAGTTGTTGAATTGACAATATCTGTCACAAATACTAGTGCCCAAACCATACCAACAATGCCAGCAGTTGTGAAAACAGAAATTAGAATACTTATGAAGTGAAGAAATAAACCACTTAATTAAAAAATGGTAAAGTATTGTAATCATTTCCTAAATAAAAAAGTGAAATAAAACTCCAAAGAGTATTCTTATATATTTGCCCAAAAGATGGACAAAAATCATAATCAAAATTAATATAAGAATTGAAAAGAATAACACTCTCTCAACAACCCATCCATGAATCGAATCGAAAATATTATACATTGATGTAAAGAAAAGCTCAATTGGAAAATATAGCAATCCCAAAATCAATGAAAAGAATAAAATGATGACAAGGAGTAAAGCAACCGAATTGAACAACTCACCGCATACAACCACCCAAAGCATAGTGATCATTAACGCTATTGGTAAGCAAAAACACTTGTAGGAGAAGGTGGCAAAATATATGAGTCCAAAGCCAGAAAGGCCATAAGAACGAAGGCCATAATCATGGCCAGAACAAAGGCCATAGATAACCAAGGAAGGATGCCAAAAAGCAACAGATAAACCTTGTCCCTTGAATCCAGGAAGAGAGGATAGTAGATTTTGAAAGGCATAAGAAAGTGGACAATTTACCAAACATATCAGTAATAAAAAGCACCCTTCCTAATAGCCATGTGATTAATCTCAAAACAAAATAATTACAAAATATTGTGTACACAGCCAAGCCCAGAAACAAATTCAAAATTGAAGAATGGTGAATATGATTTATCCTAACAGCCACCATTATATAAAATTACAGACATACAAGAATACCACACTGACGCAATTTCAAAATATTGAATAAAATAATATGCCGACAAACTAAAAATCTATGGGATAACAAATCCCAAACAGAGTATGACAACTCTAACCAAAATGGAAAAGAAAATTGTGATAAGAGAAACATACCTCTCAATACGTAGTGAACATTCCGAATCCAGGGAATAACCCTGAAACCGCAACTCTCTAAGACTCCAATTAGGAGACAAACATCCATACAAGCAGCAACCACCATAATTCCAAACCAGGACGCTGGCAAAGCAAAAAACCAGCGGCAAAAGGAAGAGAATAGGCTGATCGGAGGAGGCGACGGAGGAAAGAGACGGGGGGAAAAGGAACAGAGAGAGTTGCGAGAGAAGAGAGAATTGAGGGAGGATAAGCCATACCGGTTGGAATTTTAACAGATACCTATTGAAATTTTAACCGAGTAAAATTTTCTAAAATATAGGTTAAACTGTATAATCATGTTCAACAGCTCATAACTAAATATTTTAATTCATAAAATTTGATTTAATCTTATTTTATGGTCATTTTGTTAGGTTGAAGGTATGCATGTCTAAATGGGCTTTATAGTGAACCCATTAAAATTTTAATCGAGTAAAATTTTTAGAAAAAGAGGTTAAACTATATAATAGTGTTTAGAAGCCCATAACATAATATTTTAAGTCATAAAATGTGATTTATCTTATTTTTTCCCTTTTGTTGGGGTTTAAGGCGTGCATGTCTATGTGGGCTTTACAGTGGACCCGTTAGAATTTTAACCGAGTAAAAAGTTCTAAAAATGAGTTAAATCTATATAATATAACACCCTCACCCGTATTAATTACTGAATACAAGTTAGGAATGTCACATGACACTTGTATAATAGTTCCCATTTCAAAAATCAGTAAAATTTTGTTTCTTTAAAATATGAGTAATTTATCATTTTCCAATAAAACTGCCTAAAAACTGCCTAATTTAAAAATCATTTAAATAGTAAATAAAATACGATTCATATCAGAGCAGGCTTTACGTTTTACTATACATTTACTTAATTCGAGTCTAACATTGCCAAATAAAAATACTAATGTTTGCCATGTATCTCATTTTGGGTCCTTAGTGACCATTTTGAACATTTGACAACTATTCAAGCCTTAATTTTCAATTCTTCCATTTCAATCCTTTACTTTCTCATTCTTGCCAAAATGGTCCTTTTTCATCAATTCAAGCTAATTTGATCACAATTTCAACAATATACAGACCAGTCTCCCTTCAAAATAAAATTTCCAAAACCATACCCTTAATTCTTCAAATAGCCGAATAGGTCCCTAAACTTTTTCAAATATTCAATTTGGTCCCAAAATGCTAAAATAAGCTGCTAATATCAAAATTCCACTATTTTCATCACCAAAATAAATTTCGACAAATTAGTCATTAATTTCTTGGAAATGCCGAAATGGTCCTCAACATTTCTAAAATATATAATTTGGTCCCAAATTGTCAATTCAAGCTTGAAACATCATTTTCTATTCATTTCCATCATCAATTAAATTTTGACAATTTAGTCCCAAATTTTCTTCAAATTTTTGAATTAGTCCCTAAAGAAAATTTGACCTTCAAACATCAAAATTGAACTTCCATCATCAATATAATGCTCCAAACATCATAATCTAACCATTTTCATCCTTAATTCTCAAAGCCCTAACAAATCCCTAAATTCAAAATTAGGGTTTATAACTTCCAACATGAATTTAACTCGATTTCAAGCTTGTTTTCATCACAACTAAGCTTAATTCATCATCTACTACTTGAATTCAATCAATTTTCAATGAAACCCTAATTTCTCTCTCTTCAAACCCTAATCCAAAACTTCATAATTCCATCCAAAAATGTGATTTAATCTTATATTTCGCCCGTTTTGTTGGGGTTTAAGGCGTGCATGTCTAAATGGGTTTTACTGTGGACCCATTGGAATTTTAACCAAGTAAAAAGTTCTAAAATTGAGGTTAAGCTCTATAATCGTGTTCAAAAGACAATAACTAAATATTTTAATTCATAAATTTTGATTTAATCTTATTTTTTGGTCGTTTTGTTAGGTTAAGCTGTATCTTATTTTCTGGACCCAATGGGCTTTGTTGGAATTTGTACCGAGTAAAAAGTTCTAAAATAGAGGTTAAGCTATATAATCATATTCAAAAGCCCATAATCAAATATTTTAACTAATAAAATTTGATTTAATCTTATTTTCTGGTTGTTTTGTTGGGTTTAAGGCGTGCATGTTTAAATAGGCTTTATAGTGGACCTGTTGGAATTTTAACCGAGTAAAAATTTCAAAAATTGCGGTTAAGCTATATAATCATATTCAAAATCTCATAATAAAATATTTTAACTCAGAATATTTGATTTAATATTATTTTGTGGCCGTTTTGCTTTGTGTAAGGCGTGCATGTCTAAATGGGCTTTACGGTGGACCCATTGAAATTTTAACCGAGTAAAAAGTTGTAAATTTGAGGTTAAGATGTATAATCATGTTCAAAAGCCCATAAATAAATATTTTAATTCAAGAAATTTGATTTAATCTTATTTTGTGGCCAGTTAAGCTATATAGTCATGTTCAAAAGACCATAAATATATATTTCAAGTCATAAAATATGATTTAATCTTATTTTTCAGCCGTTTTGTTGGGGTTTAAGGCGTGCATGTCTAAATGGGCTTTACAGTAGACACGTTGGAATTTTAACATAGTAAAAAGTTCTAAAATTGAGGTTAAGATTTCTAATTATGTACAAAAGCCCATAAACAAATATTTTAATACATAAATTTTTATTTAATCTTATTTTGAGACCATTTTGTTGGGGTCTAAGGCGTACATGTCTAAATGGGCTTTACAGTGGACCCGTTGCAATTTTAACCGAGTAAAAAGTTCTAAAATTGAGGTTAAGCTATATAATCATAATCAAAAGTCTATAATCAAATATTTTCACACATAATTTTATTTAATCTTATTTTGTGCCCGTTTTGTTGGGTTTAAGGCGCGCATGTCAAAATGGGTTTTACAGTTGACTCGTTGGAATTTTAACCGAGTATAAAGTTCTGAAATTGAGGCTAAGCTATATAATCATGTTAGAAAGCCCATAATCAAATATTTTAACTCGTAAACTTTTATTTAATCTTATTTTGTGGCCATTTTGTTGGGTTTTAAGGCGTGCATGTTTAAATGGGCGTTATAGTGGGCCCATTGGAATTTTAACCGAGTAAAAAATTCTGAAAATGTGGTTAAGCTATATAATCATGTTCAAAAGCCCATAACTAAATATTTTAAGTCATAAAATGTGATTTAACCTTATTTTTTGGCCGTTTTGTTGGGGTTTAAGGCGCACATGTCTAAATGGGCTTTACAATGGACCCGTTAGAATTTTAACTGGGTAAAAAGTTCTAAAATTTAGGTTAAGCTGTATAATCATGTTCAAAAGCCCATAAATATATATCTTACTTCATAAAATTCGATTTAATCTTATTTCGCGGCCATTTTGTTGGGGTAAGGCGTGCATGTCTAAATTGGCCTTATAGTGGACCGGTTGGAATTTTAACTGAGTAAAAATTCTTGGAATTGAGGTTAAGCTATATAATCATATTCAAAATCTCATAATTAAATATTTTAACACATCAATTTTGATTTAAAATTATTTTGTGACCGTTTTGTTGGGTTTAATGCGTGCATGTCTAAATGGGCTTTATAGTGGACCCGTTGGAATTTTAACAGAGTAAAAATTTCTAAAAATAATTTTACGCTATATTATCATGTTCAAAAGTCCATAACTAAATCTTTTAAGTCATAAAATGTGATTTAATCTTATTTTTCCGTTTTGTTGGGGTTTAAGGCGTGCATGTCTAAATAGGCTTTACTATGGACCCATTGGAATAATAACCGAGTAAAAAAGTTCGAAAAATGAGGTTAAGCTGCGTAATTGTGTTCAAAACACAATAAATAAATATTTTAATTCTTAAAATTTGATTTAATCTTATTTTCTGGTCGTTTTGTTGGGCTTAAGGCGTGCATGTTTAAATAGGCTTTATAGTGGACCTGTTGGAATTTTAATAGAGTAAAAATTTCAAAAATTGAGGTTAAGCTATATAATCATATTAAAAATCTCATAATAAAATATTTTAACTCATAAAATTTGATTTAATCATATTTTGTGGCCGTTTTGCTGTTTGTAAGGCGTACATGTCTAAATGGGCTTTACTGTGGACCCATTGGAATTTTAACCGAGTAAAAAGTTGTAAAATTGAGGTTAAGATGTATAATCATGTTCAAAAGCCCATAAATAAATATTTTAATTCATGAAATTTGATTTAATCTTATTTTGTGGCCAGTTAAGCTATATAGTCATGTTCAAAAGACCATAAATATATATTTCAAGTCATAAAATATGATTTAATCTTATTTTTTTTTTTTTTTTTTGTTGGGGTTTAAAAAGACCATGCATGTCTAAATGGGCTTTTTAAAGAGACACGTTTGGAATTTTAACATAGTAAAAAGTTCTAAAATTGAGGTTAAGATTTCTAATTATGTACAAAAGCCCATAAACAAATATTTTAATACATAAATTTTTATTTAATCTTATTTTGTGACCATTTTGTTGGGGTCTAAGGCGTACATGTTTAAATGGGCTTTACAGTGGACCCGTTGCAATTTTAACCGAGTAAAAAGTTCTAAAATTGAGGTTAAGCTATATAATCATAATCAAAAGTCTATAACCAAATATTTTAACACATAAAAGTTTATTTAATCTTATTTTGTGCCCGTTTTGTTGGGTTTAAGGCGTGCATGTCTAAATGGGTTTTACAGTTGACTCGTTGGAATTTTAACCGAGTATAAAGTTCTGAAATTGAGGCTAAGCTATATAATCATGTTAGAAAGCCCATAATCAAATATTTTAACTCGTAAACTTTTATTTAATCTTATTTTGTGGCCATTTTGTTGGGTTTTAAGGCGTGCATGTTTAAATGGGCGTTATAGTGGGCCCATTGGAATTTTAACCGAGTAAAAAATTCTTGAAAATGTGGTTAAGCTATATAATCATGTTCAAAAGCCCATAACTAAATATTTTAAGTCATAAAATGTGATTTAACCTTATTTTTTGGCCATTTTGTTGGGGTTTAAGGCGTACATGTCTAAATGGGCTTTACAATGGACCCGTTAGAATTTTAACTGGGTAAAAAGTTCTAAAATTTAGGTTAAGCTGTATAATCATGTTCAAAAGCCCATAAATATATATCTTACTTCATAAAATTCGATTTATTTCTTTTTCGGTAAGCCATTTTGTTGGGGTAAGGCGTGCATGTCTAAATTGGCCTTATAATGGACCAAAATTGGAATTTTAACATCAATTTTGATAAAAAAATTCTTTGAAATTGAGGTTAAACTATATAATCATATTCAAAATCTCATAATTAAATATTTTAACACATCAATTTTGATTTAATATTATTTTGTGACCGTTTTGTTGGGTTTTAATGCGCATGTCTAAATGGGCTTTATAGTGGACCCGTTGGAATTTTAACATAGTAAAAATTTCTCTAAAAATGATTTTACGCTATATTATCATGTTCAAAAGTCCATAACTAAATCTTTTAAGTCATAAAATGTGATTTAATCTTATTTTTCCGTTTTGTTGGGGTTTAAATGGGCTGCATGTCTAAATAGGCTTTATTGTGGACCCATTGGAATTATTTTTTCGGAATTATAACCCATTGGAATTATAACCGAGTAAAAAGTTCGAAAAATGAGGTTAAGCTGCGTAATTGTGTTCAAAACACAATAAATAAATATTTTAATTCTTAAAATTTGATTTAATCTTATTTTCTGGTCGTTTTGTTGGGCTTAAGGCGTGCATGTTTAAATAGGCTTTATAGTGGACCTGTTGGAATTTTAACAGAGTAAAAATTTCAAAAATTGAGGTTAAGCTATATAATCATATTAAAAATCTCATAATAAAATATTTTAACTCATAAAATTTGATTTAATCATATTTTGTGGCCGTTTTGCTGTTTGTAAGGCGTGCATGTCTAAATGGGCTTTATAGTGGACCCGTTAGAATTTTAACCGATTAAAAATTTCTGAAAATGATTTTACTCTATATTATCATGTTCAAAAGTCCATAACTAAATCTTTTAAGTTATAAAATGTGATTTAATCTTATATTTCGTCCGTTTTGTTGGGGTTTAAGGCGTGCATGTCTAAATGGGCTTTACTGTGGACCCATTGGAATTTTAACCAAGTAAAAAGTTCTAAAATTGAGGTTAAGCTGTATAATCGTGTTCAAAAGACAATAACTAAATATTTTAATTCATAAATTTTGATTTAATCTTATTTTCTGGTCATTTTGTTAGGTTAAGCTGTATCTTATTTTCTGGACCCAATGGGCTTTACTTGTTGGAATTTACACCGAGTAAAAAGTTCTAAAATAGAGGTTAAGCTATATAATCATATTCAAAAGCCCATAATCAAATATTTTAACTAATAAAATTTGATTTAATCTTATTTTCTGGTTGTTTTGTTGGGTTTAAGGCGTGCATGTTTAAATAGGCTTTATAGTGGACCCGTTGGAATTTTAACCGAGTAAAAATTTCAAAAATTGCGGTTAAGCTATATAATCATATTCAAAATCTCATAATAAAATATTTTAACTCAGAATATTTGATTTAATCTTATTTTGTGGCCGTTTTGCTTTGTGTAAGGCGTGCATGTCTAAATGGGCTTTACAGTGGACCCATTGAAATTTTAACAGAGTAAAAAAGTTGTAAAATTGAGGTTAAGATGTATAATCATGTTCAAAAGCCCATAAATAAATATTTTAATTCATGAAATTTGATTTAATCTTATTTTGTGGCTAGTTAAGCTATATAATCATGTTCAAAAGACCATAAATATATATTTCAAGTCATAAAATATGATTTAATCTTATTTTTCAGCCGTTTTGTTGGGGTTTAAGGCGTGCATGTCTAAATGGGCTTTACAGTAGACACGTTGGAATTTTAACATAGTAAAAAGTTCTAAAATTGAGGTTAAGATTTCTAATTATGTACAAAAGCCCATAAACAAATATTTTAATACATAAATTTTTATTTAATCTTATTTTGCGACCATTTTGTTGGGGTCTAAGGCGTACATGTCTAAATGGGCTTTACAGTGGACCCGTTGCAATTTTAACCGAGTAAAAAGTTCTAAAATTGAGGTTAAGCTATATAATCATAATCAAAAGTCTATAATCAAATATTTTAACACATAAAATTTTATTTAATCTTATTTTGTGCCCGTTTTGTTGGGTTTAAGGCGTGCATGTCTAAATGGGTTTTACAGTTGACTCGTTGGAATTTTAACCGAGTATAAAGTTCTGAAATTGAGGCTAAGCTATATAATCATGTTAGAAAGCCCATAATCAAATATTTTAACTCGTAAACTTTTATTTAATCTTATTTTGTGGCCATTTTGTTGGGTTTTAAGGCGAGCATGTTTAAATCGGCGTTATAAAGGGCCCATTGGAATTTTAACCGAGTAAAAATTTCTGAAAATGTGGTTAAGCTATATAATCATGTTCAAAAGCCCATAACTAAATATTTTAAGTCATAAAATGTGATTTAACCTTATTTTTTGGCCGTTTTGTTGGGGTTTAAGGCGCACATGTCTAAATGGGCTTTACAATGGACCCGTTAGAATTTTAACTGGGTAAAAAGTTCTAAAATTTAGGTTAAGCTGTATAATCATGTTCAAAAGCCCATAAATAAATATCTTACTTCATAAAATTCGATTTAATCTTATTTCGCGGCCATTTTGTTGGGGTAAGGCGTGCATGTCTAAATTGGCCTTATAGTGGACCCGTTGGAATTTTAACTGAGTAAAAATTCCTGGAATTGAGGTTAAACTATATAATCATATTCAAAATCTCATAATTAAATATTTTAACACATCAATTTTGATTTAATATTATTTTGTGACCGTTTTGTTGGGTTTAATGCGTGCATGTCTAAATGGGCTTTATAGTGGACCCGTTGGAATTTTAACATAGTAAAAATTTCTAAAAATGATTTTACGCTATATTATCATGTTCAAAAGTCCATAACTAAATCTTTTAAGTTATAAAATGTGGTTTAATCTTATTTTTCCGTTTTGTTGGGGTTTAAGGCGTGCATGTCTAAATAGGCTTTACTGTGGACCCATTGGAATTATAATCGAGTAAAAACTTCGAAAAATGAGGTTAAGCTGCGTAATTGTGTTCAAAACACAATAAATAAATATTTTAATTCTTAAAATTTGATTTAATCTTATTTTTTGGTCGTTTTGTTTGGCTTAAGGCGTGCATGTTTAAATAGGCTTTATAGTGGACCTGTTGGGATTTTAACCGAGTAAAAATTCCAAAAATTGAGGTTAAGCCATATAATCATATTAAAAATCTCATAATAAAATATTTTAACTCATAAAATTTGATTTAATCATATTTTGTGGCCGTTTTGCTGTGTGTAAGGCGTGCATGTCTAAATGGGCTTTATAGTGGACTCGTTGGAATTTTAACCGAGTAAAAATTTCTGAAAATGAGGTTAAGCTATATACTCAAGTTCAAAATCTCATAACTAAATATTTTAAGTCATAAAATGTGATTTATTCTTATTTTTCGACCATTTTGTTAGGGTTTAAGGCGTGCATGTATAAATGGGCTTTATAGTGGACCTGTTGGAATTTTAATCGAGTAAAAAGTTCTAAATTGAGGTTAAGCTGTATAATCATGTTCAAAATCCCATAATAAAATATATTAACTCATAAAATTTTATTTAATCTTATTTTGTGGACGTTATGATGGGTCTAAGGCGTGCATGTCTAAATGGCTTTACAGTGTACTCGTTGAAATTTTAATCAATTAAAATTTTTTGAAAATTGGTTTAAGCTATATAATCATGTTGAAAAACCCGTAAATAGATATTTTAAGTCATAAAATGTGATTTAACCTTATTTTTTGGCCGTTTTGTTGGGTTTTAAGGTGTTCATGTCTAAATGGGCTTCACATGTCTAGTGGACCCGTCAGCATTTTAACCGAGTAAATATTTCTGAAAATGAGGTTAAGCTATATAATCATGTTCAAAATCCAATAACTAAATATTTTAAGTCATAAAATGTTATTTAATCTTATTTTTTGCCGTTTTGTTGGAGTTTAAGGCGTGCATGTCTGAATGAGCTTTACAATGGACCTGTTGGAATTTTAACCGAGTATAAAGTTCTGAAATTGAGGTTACCTATATAATCATGTTAGAAAGCCCATAATCAAATATTTTAACTCATAAAATTTTATTTAATCTTATTTTGTGGTCATTTTGTTGGGGTTTAAGGGGTGCATGTTTAAATGGGCGTTATAGTGGACCCGTTGGAATTTTAACTGAGTAAAAATTTCTGAAAATGAGGTTAAGCTATATAATCATGTTCAAAAGCCCATAATTAAATATTTTAAGTCATAAAATGTGATTTAACCTTATTTTTTGGCCGTTTTGTTGGGGTTTAAGGCGTGCATGTCTAAATGGGATTTATAATGGACCCGTTGAAAATCCCATAAATAAATAAATATCTTATTTCATAAAATTTGATTTAATCTTATTTTGCGGCCATTTTGTTGGGGTATAAGGCGTGCCTGTCTAAATTGGCCTTGTAGTGGACCCGTTGGAATTTTAACCGAGTAAAAATTCTTGAAATTGAGGTTAAGGTATGTAATCATATTCAAAAGCCCATAATCAAATATTTTAACAAATAAATTTTGATTTAATATTATTTTGTGACTGTTTTGTTGGATTTAAGGTGTGCATGTCTAAATGGGCTTTATAGTGGACCCGTTAGAATTTTAGCCGAGTAAAAATTTCTAAAAATGATTTTACGCTATATAATCATGTTTAAAAGTCCATAACTAAATCTTTTAAGTCATAAAATGTGATTTAATCTTATTTCTCGTTCGTTTTTTGGGGTTTAAGGCGTGCATGTCTAAATGGGCTTTAATGTGGACCCATTGGAATTTTGTTAGGATTTATGTTTTGATATAATAATTGAAAAAATAGTTTTGAACTAAATTGAAAAGATTTCAAAAATGGTTTTAAGTGCAAACAACTTGAAAATAAGTTTGAGAAGTTTTTGAGAGGTTTTGGAAATGTTTTAAATGTTTTAAAGTAGCTAAACTAACGTTTTCACCACAGCGTCATCGTCTATACCCGATGTCGGTCCAAGAGGGATTGTTTTTCGATCGCCGCAGCGTACCGATCTAGTTTTCAACCTCCCCAATGGCTATTTACCAACATCTATTTGAATTGCAGGGCGTGCCAAAACGGACCAAGGTATACCAATACAGCGTACCAATACGGCTTAAGGAGTTTCGATATGGATAGCAAGATTGAGCATAACGACTACTAGTTGTACCGATACGGATAGCTACAAAACTGCATTTATTGCAGGAAATAAAGCCTACAACGGCTCCAATTCAATCCCAACGGTCTCCAACAGCTAGAAACTCAATTGGGAGTATTTAAGGACCCTTCAAGCTTCAGCAACAACTAATGCTTCTATTGTCAACAACATTATGATGCCAAAATTGTCTTAGGACTTTTAATTCCCATTCTTTGTATAGACAACACTTGTGAACTTTAATTTTTATATTTGCTCAAGTGTTTAGGATTTGGATGAGTGCTTAAAGAGTGCAAACATTTACCTTGTAGAGAGGATTATTTGTTTGCCTTATTTCTTTGTTTGAGAGGATTCCCAAAGCTTGGGTTGTAAGCTTTGGATGCTAAACTTGGTAATTGAGTCTAGGTTGTAAAGGTTGCCTCCTAAGCCTTGTTAAAAGGGGAAGAAATCTTAGTGGATTTGGGAAATCCTTAGTGGGAGCTAAGGTAGTGGATTTAGAAGCTTGAACCACTATAAATCCTTGTGTCAATTTGTCTATATTTTCGCTTCCACTGCATACACCCAAAAATCGACTTCTCTACCACTTGGCATGCAATTCGGTTAAAGGAATTCAGGCTTAATCCATCTCAACAATTGGTATCAGCGTGAGGCTCAATCGAGAAGGTTTAACCACCTATTGAGACGATCTAGCAAGCTCGACCAACAAACAAGTCAACCGAATTCTATGGCATTATCCATCGACAAACCGCCCTTCTTCAACGGTGACAACTATGCTTCTTGGAAGCATTGAATGATGTTCATCATGAAGAGCAAAGACTATCGTCTTTAGGACATAGTTGAAGATGGACCGTTCGTGCCAAATCAGAGCAAGGCAGAGTGGAATGCGGAAGATCGCAAGAAGATTGAGCTCAATTGCAAGGCTTTGCATATTCTATTTTGTACATTAGGCCTGGAAGAGTATGCGAAAGTATCTTCTTGTGAGAGTGCCAAGGAGTTATGGAACAAACATGAAGCAATCCATGAAGGGACAAATGAGGTGAAAGAGACAAAGATTGGACTACTCAACCTCGAATACGAAAACTTCAAGATGGACCCATATAAAGAAATCAAGAGCATGTTCGACCGGTTCTCTACAATCGTCAATCAACTCAAACGTCTTAGAGAAGAGATCCCAGAAGAAAAGCTCGTTCGAAAGTTGATTTATTCACTTTCTGAAATGGGAGAGCAAGAAGACGACCATTATTGAAGTCAAAGACTTGAAGAAGCTCAAGCTTGAAGAGCTCATAGGGTCTCTTCTCACCCATGAGATGATGTCTCTACCCTTGAAGAGGGAGAAGGAGAAGATAATTCAAGAGCAAGGAATCGATGTCAACATCATTGCTCTACAATCTCCCCAAGCCAACAAGTAGAATCAAGTGAGGAGGAAAGTGAAGATGAAGAGATGACCTATAAAGTGAAGATGAAGAGATGACATATCTTTTGAATGAATTGGCCCGATTCATGAAGGGCAACAAATAAGAATCCAAGCATGAATCGAAGAAGAAGAAGATGGTGGATTCCCCAAGTGCTCGAAATGTAAGAAGACGAGGCACATCAAATCTGATTTCCCTCGCTACAACATGAAAAGATCATCATTAAAGAAATCATATGTGACTACATAGAGTGATGACGACTCTACCGACGAAGATGAGATAGCCCACCTATGCATGATGGCCTTCCAAGAGGAGCGGGTAACTTCTAACTCATCTTGTTCAAATTCTAATTCTCATACATTTGATGAGTTACAAGAAGCCTATGATAAATTGGTTTTTGAGTTCAAGGCTTCATTTTCGAAAAATAAAAAGACGGTTTCAAAATTGAAAATCGAAAATGATTTGCTTTTAAAATCCAATTTGGAATTTGAAGCAAAATAAAAAGATTTTGATCTTAAAGTTTTAAATTTACAAAATTTGCTTCAAAAATTAGAAAAAAGATCATCAAAAGGAAGTTGATGATCTTAAGAAAGAAAAAGATTTGATTTCCAAAGAGCTTGAAAAGAAAAACAATTTAGGAAAATCAAATTTTATCAAAGACAATCTAGTGCCCCTAGATTTTTTTAATGGAAAAGTTTTTAGAAGTATTTGGGTCCCAAAAGGACTAATTACTTTAATTAAAAGGATGAAATTGAAAAATGGATTCCTAAGGGGACTAAACTAAGTGCTACTAATGCCTATGGATCTAAAGCAATTTGGATACCAAAAATCAAATGATTGTCTTTTGTAGGTGTGATGGAGCCTTGATCAACAAGTGAAGAAATCGAGGGGATCTCTATTCACACAAGGATAAACACTTGAAGAAGGAAGGCTTCACATCCTCCCTTTGTTTCAAGTGTGTTAAAATTAGTTGAATTTTCGTTCTTTTTAATTTGATTTATTAATTTTTAATTCAACTAGTTAATCATACATGTTGGACTAACATTTGATTGATGCTTGAGTAAGGGGGAGCCAATTTTTGAATAAAACTTATTTTTGTCAAAATACTTTTTTAACTCTCCATTGTTATTGAACTTTAATGTTTGAACCATTTTTGATAAAACAAAAAGGGGGAGAATGTTTTGAATAATTGATTTTTCAAATGAATAAGGGGAGCTTATAAGATTTTCAACATCTAATCTCTTATTCAATTTTTATTTTTACAAAGGGGGAGAATCTCAAAAACAAATTTTCAAGTTGGTTTTATTATATCAAAAAGGGGAGATTGTTAGGATTTATGTTTTGATATAATAATTGAAAAATAGTTTTGGACTAAATTGAAAAGATGTCAAAAATGGTTTTAAGTCCAAAGAACTTGAAAATAAGTTTGAGAAGTTTTTAAGAGGGTTTGGAAATGTTTTAAATGTTTTAGAGTAGCTAAACTAATGTTTTTTAACAAAGTAAAAATTTTTGTATACCCCGTTAAGATTTATAATCATGTTCAAAAATTTCAAATAAAATATTTTAAGTCACCAAAAATTGATTTAATCTTATTTTTTGCGTCTTTTGTTGGAGTGGATCGTTTTGATGTCTAAATGGGTACCAATCTAGTTTTCAACCTCCCCAAAAAAGCTATTTGAATTTTAGGTTATGCTAAATAACTATATTCGAAAATCCCGATAACTCAAATATTTTAACTCGGATAAAGATTTGATTTAATCTTATTCTGTACGGCGTACGTTGCGTTTAAATGTGCATGTGATAGCTTTATAATGGACCCGCTATTTTAACCAAAAAAAAGTTCTAAAACGGCTCCAATTCAATCCTAACGGTTAAAACTCAATTAGGAATATTTAAGGACCCTTCAAATTTGATTTAAACTAATGCTTCTATTGTCAACAACATTATGATGCCAAAATAGTCTTAGGACTTTTAATTCCCATTCTTTGTATAGACAACACTTGTGAGCTTTAATTGTTATATTTGCTCAAGTGTTTAGGATTTGGGTGAGTGCCTAAAGAGTGCAAACATTTACCTTGTAGAGAGGATTCTTTGTTTGCCTTATTTCTTTGTTTGAGAGGATTCCCAAAGCTTGGGTTGTAAGCTTTGGATGCTAGACTAGGTAATTGAGTCTAGGTTGTAAAGCTTGCCTCCTAAGCCTTGTTAAAAGGGGAAGAAATCTTAGTGGATTTGGGAAATCCTTAGTGGGAGCTAAGGTAGTGGATGTAGAGATTGTTAGAAGCTTGAACCACTATAAATCCTTGTGTCCATTTGTCTATATTTTCGCTTCCACCACATACACTCAAAAATTGACTTCTCCACCACTTGGCAAACAATTCGGTTGAATGAATTCGGGCTTAATCCATCACAACAAATTTTAACCGAGTAAAAAGTTCTAAAATTGAGGTTAAGCTGTATAATCGTGTTCAAAAGACAATAAAATAAATATTTTAATTTATAAAATTTGATTTAATCTTATTTTCTAGTCGTTTTGTTGGGTTTAAGGCGTGCATGTTTAAATGAGCTTTATAGTGGACCTGTTGGAATTTTAACAAGCAAAAAGTTCTAAAATTGAGGTTAAGCTATATAATCATATTCAAAAGCCCATAATCAAATATTTTAACTCATAAAACTTGATTTAATTTTATTTTGTGGCCATTTTGTTGTGTGTAAGACGTGCATGTCTAAATGGGCTTTATAGTGGACCCGTTGGAATTTTAACTAAGTAAAAATTTTTGAAAATGAGGTTAAGCTATATACTCATGTTCAAAATCTCATAACTAAATATTTTAAGACATAAAATGTGATTTAATCTTATTTTTTAGCCGTTTTGTTGGGTTTAAGGTGTGCATGTGTAAATGGGCTTTATAGTGGAACCATTAGAATTTTAACTGAGTAAAAAGTTCTAAAATTGAGGTTAAGCTGTATAATCATGTTCAAAAGCCCATAATCAAATATTTTAACTCGTAAAATATGATTTAATCATATTTTGTTGCCGTTTTGTTGGGTCTAAGGCGTGCATGTCTCAATGAGCTTTATTGTGTACTTGTTGGAATTTTAATCTATTAAAATTTTCTGAAAATGAGGTTAAACTATATAATCCTGTTCAAAAGCTCATAACTAAATATTTTATGTCATAAAATGTGATTTAATCTTATTTTTTGGCCGTTTTGTTGGGGTTAAAGGCATGCATGTCTAAATGGGCTTTATAGTGGACCCATTGAAATTTTAACCAAGTAAAAAAATTTAAAAAAATCAGGTTAAGATATATAATCTTGTTCAAAACCCCAAAAATAAACATTCATATTCATAAAATTTGATTTAATCTTATTTTGCGGCCATTTTGTTGGTGTTTAGGGTGTGCATGTCTAAATGGTCTTTACAGTTGACCTGTTGGAATTTTAACCGAGTATAAATTTTTGAAAATCGAGTTAATCTGTATAATCATGTTCAAAATCTCATAAATAAATACTTTAATTCATAAAATTTGATTTAATCTTGTTTTGCGGCCATTTGTTGGGGTTTAAGGCATGCATGTATATATGAGCTTTACAGTGGTCCTGTTGGAATTTTAACCGAGTAAAAAGTTCTAAAATTGATTTTAAGATGTATAATCATGTTCAAAAGCCCATAACTAAATATCTTAATTCATAAAATTTGATTTAATCTTATTTTGATGTCTAAATGGGCTTTACAGTGGACCCATTTGAATTTTAACCGAGTAAAAAGTTCTAAAATTGAGGTTAAGTTGTATAATCATGTTCGAAAGCCTATAACTATATATTTAATTAATAAATTTTGATTTAATCTTATTTTGCAGACATTTTGTTGGTGTTTAAGGCGTGCATGTCTAAATGGGCTTTACAGTGGATACGTTTGAATTTTAACCAAGTAAAAATTTCTAAAAATGATGTTAAGCTATATAATCATGTTGGGGTTTAAGGCGTGCACGTCTAAATGGGCTTTAGAGTGGACCCGTTAGAATTTTAAAAGAGTAAAAACTTCTAAAAATGAGGTTAAGCAATATAATCATGTTCAAAAGCCCATAACTAAAAAATTTAAGTCATAAAATGTGATTTAATCTTAATTTTCGTCCGTTTTGTTGGGGTTTAAGGCGTGCATGTCTAAATGGGCTATATAGTGGACCCGTTGGGATTTTAACCAATTAAAAATTTTTTTGAAAATGAGGTTAAGCTATATAATCATGTTAAAAAGCCCATAACTAAATATTTTAGGTCATAAAATGTGATTCAATATTATTTTCCGGTCATTTTATTGGGGTTTAAGGCGTGTGTGCCTAAATGGCTTTACAGTGGACCCGTTGCAATTTTATCCGAGTAAGAAGTTCTAAAACTGAGGTTATGCTGTATAATCATGTTCAAAAGCCCATAACTAAACATTCTAATTCATAAAATTTGATTTATTCTTATTTTTTGATCATTTTGTTAGGGTTTAAGACGTGCATGTCTAAATAGGCTTACAGTGGACAAGTTGGAATTTTAATCCAGTAAAAAGTTTTGAAATTAAGGTTAAGCTATATAATCATATTAAATAGCCCATAATCAAATATTTTAACTCATAAAATTTGGTTTAATATTATTTTGTGCCCGTTTTGTTGGGTTTAAGGCGTACATGTCTAGTGGACCCGTTGGAATTTTAACAAAGTAAAAATTTTTGAAACGAGGTTAAGATATATAATCATGTTCAAAAATCCAATAACAAAATATTTTAAGTCATAAAATGTGATTTAATCTTATTTTTTGCCGTTTTGTTGGAGTTTAAGGCGTGCATGTCTAAATGGGCTTTACAGTGGACCCGTTGAAATTTTAACGAGTAAAAAGTTCTGAAATTGTGGTTATGCTATATAACTATATTCAAAAGCCCATAATCAAATATTTTAACTCATAAAATTTGATTTCATCTTATTTTGTGGCCGTTTTGTTGGGTTTAAGGCGTGCATGTTTAAATTGTCTTTATAGTGGACCCGTTCGGATTTTAACCAAGTAAAAAGTTCTAAAATTGTGGTTAAACTATATAATCATATTCAAAAGCCCATAATAAAATCTTTTAAATCATAAAATTTGATTTAATTTTTTTGTGTGGCCGCTTTGTTGTGTTTAAGACGTGCATGTCTAAATGGGCTTTACAGTGGACCCGTAGGAATTTTAATCGAGTAAAAAATTATGAAAATGTGGTTAATCCAAGTTAATCTGTATAATCATGTTCAAAATCTCATAAATAAATACTTTAATTCATAAAATTTGATTTAATCTTGTTTTGAGGCCATTTGTTGGGGTTTAAGGCATGCATGTATATATAATCTTTACAGTGGTCCTGTTGGAATTTTAACCGAGTAAAAAGTTCTAAAATTGATTTTAAGATGTATAATCATGTTCAAAAGCCCATAACTAAATATCTTAATTCATAAAATTTGATTTAATCTTATTTTGATGTCTAAATGGGCTTTACAGTGGACCCGTTTGAATTTTAACCGAGTAAAAAGTTCTAAAATTGAGGTTAAGTTGTATAATCATGTTCGAAAGCCTATAACTATATATTTAATTAATAAATTTTGATTTAATCTTATTTTGCAGCCATTTTGTTGGTGTTTAAGGCGTGCATGTCTAAATGGGCTTTACAGTGGATACGTTTGAATTTTAACCGAGTAAAAATTTCTAAAAATGATGTTAAGCTATATAATCATGTTGGGGTTTAACGCCTGCACGTCTAAATGGGCTTTAGAGTGGACCCGTTAGAATTTTAAAAGATTAAAAACTTCTAAAAATGAGGTTAAGCAATATAATCATGTTCAAAAGCCCATAACTAAAAACTTTACGTCATAAAATGTGATTTAATCTTAATTTTCGTCCATTTTGTTGGGGTTTAAGGTGTGCATGTCTAAATGGGCTATATAGTGGACCCGTTGGGATTTTAACCAATTAAAAATTTTTGAAAATGAGGTTAAGCTATATAATCATGTTAAAAAGCCCATAACTAAATATTTTAGGTCATAAAATGTGATTCAATATTATTTTCCGGTCATATTATTGGGTTTTAAGGCCTGTGTGCCTAAATGGGCTTTACAATGGACCCGTTGAAATTTTATCCGAGTAAGAAGTTCTAAAACTGAGGTTATGCTGTATAATCATGTTCAAAAGCCCATAACTAAACATTCTAATTCATAAAATTTGATTTATTCTTATTTTTTGATCATTTTGTTAGGGTTTAAGGCGTGCATGTCTAAATATGCTTACAGTGGACCCGTTGGAATTTTAATCCAGTAAAAAGTTTTGAAATTAAGGTTAAGCTATATAATCATATTCAATAGCCCATAATCAAATATTTTAACTCATAAAATTTGGTTTAATATTATTTTGTGCCCATTTTGTTGGGTTTAAGGCGTACATGTCTAGTGGACCCGTTGGAATTTTAACCAAGTAAAAATTTTTGAAATGAGGTTAAGATATATAATCATGTTCAAAAATCCAATAACAAAATATTTTAAGTCATAAAATGTTATTTAATCTTATTTTTTGTCGTTTTGTTGGAGTTTAAAATGGGCTTTACAAAGGGACCCATGTCTAAATGGGCTTTGCTATATAACTTGATTCAAAAGCCCATAAAAATTTTAACTCATAAAATTTGATAAAAATTTTGTGGTCGTTTTGTTGGGTTTAATGAGGTTAATCTATATAATCATGTTCAGAAGCTCATAACTAAATATTTTAATTCAAAAAATGTGATTTAAATTTAATTTTTGGCCGTTTTGTTGGGGGTTTTGGCGTGCATGTCTAAATGGGCTTTAAAGTGGACCCGTTGGAATTTTAACCGAGTAAAAATTTCCAAAAATGAGGTTAAGCTATATATTTGTATCAACCCTAAGACGATTTAGGAGTAAACCAAACTAATAGATGTTAGGAAACGAACAAGGGATTGACTTAGCACAAGTAAGTCCTTAATTCGAACCCTAAAGCTAACACAAAGACAATGAGTATAATTTTTTTAATTTTTTAATTTTTTATATACATTAATCCAATTACTCTTATAACTGAGATGTCCTAATAAGCCTTAGATCTTTATCCTTATTTATTGACATCAATTAAGAAGAGAAACATGACCATTAATGATTTTGAATCCCCTTGCTACAACATAATATACTTTTATAAGATTTTAATCTTAGAAGTTATAACTGTCTATTTATGAACCAAATATGTGGTTTAGTCTAGCATAAATTCCTATGTTCAATTTTAAGATAATACATAAGGTTCGGCCAACCAATGAAATCCAAGATAGGGGTACCCACTAAGGTCCAAGATTTTAACCAAATTTTAAATATTCATGTTACCTACATATTTTTATTAGCCTATATTAGAATTCTATCTTCAAATTCATACCAAAGTTCAATTCATCCAAGATCATTATCCATACAGTCGCATATCACAACCAAACATATAACCACATTCAAACAATCATTCAAGCATCGAATCTAATGTGACTTAACCAACAAACAAATATGAGACATATTAGACCATTTACATAAAGGGATTAATACTTATAAAGCTTATATACATATATGATCAAAATGGTAACCTAAATGCACTATGCATACTTAACAACTATGTGCCACCAACTAGGAGTTAAAAAAGAGGTTACAAACGTACATCTGGATTCTTGTGATCTTGTCCAAGCTCGAAACTAGCCAAAAGCAATACTACCCTGAAATATGATGAAAGAATAGAGTAAACGAACACTTAGTGAGGTAGTATGTATAACCGAAAGCATGTATTATACATTATAAGTTCTATTTCTATTCTTTCACCAAAGTCTATCAAGATTCAAGTAAATGAGAGCTTAATTGAATGGTCAGGCAATAAGGACACAAAGTTTCAATCATAGCACTTCTTAAACATGAACTACTTATTACACGAGTTATCAAACATAGTGTTTCTTAAACAAGTACTTCTTATTGCACAAGTTATCAAACATAGTATTTCTTAAACAAGTATTACTTGTTACATAAGTTATCAAGCATGGCATATCATAAAAATAAGTTACTTGTCACATAAGTTATCAAGCATGGCATATCATAGACATAAGTTACTTGTCACATAAGTTATCAAGCATGGCATATCATAGACATAAGTTACTTGTATCATAGACATAAGTTACTTGTCACATAAGTTATCAAGCATGGCATATCATAGACATAAGTTACTTGTCACATAAGCTATCAAGCATCGCATATCATAGACATAAGTTATTTGTCACATAAGCTATCAAGCATGGCATATCATAGACATAAGTTATTTGTCACATAAACTATCAAGCATGGCATATCATAGACATAAGTTATCAAGATAATTCATTAATTTATCCTGGAATCTCATTATTTTGTCTTTAACATAGCCTTGAGAATCAAGTAGCCTAGGTATACAAATCCCCAACCAACTGCCGCCAACAAAAAGTACTCAAAGTACCGGTCAATCCCTCTTACTGTCGCCAAGTGACCAAAACACTTCCCTCCTACTGTCGCCTCATAAGGACCGTAGTCCACCCCAAACATGAGCTCTATGGACTCTATGGCATGTCAACTATACCTAAGACCGACTCAAAACCAAGGCTTTCAAATTGATCGTATCATGTCAGAGAATAATGAGCATAGCTCCTTAATCAGAATATCACATAAACAAAGCTTATTGTCCTTTCATATTAGACATGTATTCAAGTCATATGAATTTCTCAATACATTATTCATCTTATTCAAATAGTAATATGACATAGACTACTATCAAGCATATTCAAGTTTTGATAGTTTTCAATTTGAGAATATCATCAATTCAAGCATAGCACATCATATATAATCCTTACCATTTAGGTATTTACCTCAATCCAAGCTCATTTAAGCATAGCTTAGCACAAGTATAAGATAATATAATTAAAGCAAAAAAGATACCCGAGAAGGTTTCTAGCCTATCCCGAGACTTTAAACTACACTCACAGTATATTTGAGCTAGGTTTGTTCCCGAATTACTATTTTGGATTTCCTTTCCACAGCTTTACCCTCTTTGGACCTTGTTTCCTCTAAAATTTCTTGGTCTAACCATAAAAACAATACACATGCATTAAAATTTTACTTATATACGTGTGGGTGCACAAAACAGTCCACTATATACTCATTTATGCATCAAACAATTCAAGATTCGTATGCATACATATGTTTATACAAAACAGTCCAAAATGCACTCATATATGCACAAAAAATCCAAGATACATATGCATACATATGTATAGACGAAACATTCCAAAACATGTACAAAACAGTTTATTAAACTCTTCAAAACAATCCATATTTCTTGCAAAACAGCCCCCCATTGATTTCCTAAACAATCCTTAAATCATTTCAAAACAGCCCAATTCACTTGTATATATATATATATATATATATATATATATGTATGTATACATCAAAATAGTCTAACATGCTTTCATATATATATAAAACAGTTTAATTCACTCATATAATATATATATACATCAAACAGTCCACTGTGTATATATATATACATACACGAAACAATCCAATTATACTTATATACATATCTATATATATACACAAAACAGTCCCTCTTTATGATACTAGTAAGCAACGATACCTAATTCAAGCTCAAGCATCGACTATACAACCAACAAGAATCCATTCAAATACTTAATTCATCTCAAGCAAGTTTTAGTATTTTCACCATATTACAATTTCATGGAATCATGGCAAAGTCATTATGTATACCACTCGATTGAACCAAGAATTACATAGCATGAGTTTAATTCTCTAACAATTTTAGTAACACATAATGCAAGATGATTTCATGAACATTTCTCAAATAAAAGCTTAATTTAGAAGTGAGAAAGAGATTACTTACTTCCTTTCTTAAGTTACTCGAACAAAACACTAGAAATTTAACCAACAAGCATCAATTTCTTAAGTTTCCATGGAAGTATCTAACCTTTCTCACACAATGGGGTTTTTGGCCTTGATGAAGAAGATGATAACTTGAATTATCATTCTTCTTAGCTGAGACTTCCCCCTTGACACATGCATTCATCAAATGCTAGACATGTGTACAAACCCCCTTTATTATTACTTTATCATGCAAGTCTTATAAATTGAAAAGAATTCGGTTTAACCCTTTTGAAACAGCCATGTATTATATTTTAAATTTGGTCACCATCCTAGTCGATTTATCCAATAAGTGACATAAAGATATCACATTTAGTTGGTGATCAAAATGTAGAATGCTTCTAAGCCAAGGTTTGGGATATTACAATAATCATGTTAAAAAGCTCATAACTAAATATTTTAAGTCATAAAATTTGATTTAATCTTATTTTTTGGCCGTTTTGTTGGGTTTAAGGCGTGCATGTCCCGCTTTACAGTGGACTCATTGGAATTTTAATTGAATAAAAATTTCTAAAAAAGAGGTTAAGCTCTATAATCATGTTCAAAAGCTCTTAAATAAATATTTTAATCATAAAATGTGATTTAATCTTATTTTTTGGCCGTTTTGTTTGGGGTTTAAGGCGTGCAAGTCTAAATGGGCTTTACAGGGGGCTGTTGGAATTTTAACCGAGTAAAAAGTTCTAAAAATGAGGTTAAGATGTATAATCATGTTCAAAAGCCCAAAACTACATATTTTAATTCATAAAATTTGATTTAATCTTATTTTGCGTCCATTTTGTTGGGGTTTAAGGCGTGCATGTCTAAATGGTCTTTATAGTGGACTGTTGGAATTTTAATCGAGTAAAAATTTATGAAAATGAGTTTAAGTTATATAATCATGTTCAAAAGCCCATTACTAAATATTTTAAGTCATAAAATGTGATTTATCTTATTTTTGCCATTTTGTTGGAGTTTAAGGCATGCGTGTCTAAATGGGCATTACAGTGGACCTGTTTGGAATTTTAAACAAGTAAAAAGTTCTAAAATTGAGATTAATCTGTATAATCATTTTTAAATTCCCATAAATAAATATTTTAATTCATAAATTTAGTATAATTTTATTTTGCGGCCATTTTGTTGGGGTTTAAGGTGTGCATGTCTAAATTGGCTTTACAATGAACCAGTTGGAATTTTAACCGAGTAAAAAGTCTTGATATTGAGGTTAAACTATATAATCATATTCAAAAATGCATAATCAAATATTTTAACTCATAAATTTGGATTTAATCTTATTTTTGTCCATTTTGTTGGGTTTAAGGCGTCTACGTCTAAATGGGCTTTACAGTGGACCTGTTGGAATTTTAACAAAGTAAAAAGTTCTAAAATTGAGGTTAAACTATATAATCATATTCAAAAGCCCATAATAAAAAAACTTAACTCATAAAATTTGATTTAATCTTATCTTGTGGTCGTTTTGTTGTGTTTAAGGCGTGCATGTCTAAATGGGCTTTACAGTGGACCCGTTTGAATTTTAACCGAGTAAAAATTTCTGAAAATGAGATTAAGCTATATAATCATGTTCAAAAACTCATAAATATATATTTTAGGTCATAAAATGTGATTTAAACTTATTTTTTGGCCTTTTGTTGGGGTTTAAGGCGTGCATGTCTAAATAGGTTTAACAATGGACCCGTTGGAATTTTAACCGAGTAAAAATTTCTGAAATTGAGGTTAAGATACATAATCATATTCAAAAGCCCATAATAAAATATTTTAACTCATAAAATTTGATTTAATCTTATTTTGTGGCTGTTTTGTTGGGTTTAAGGCGTGCATGTCTAAATAGGCTTTATAGTGGGCCCGTTGGAATTTTAATCGAGTAAAAAGTACTAAAATTGAGGATAAGCTATATAATCATATTCAAAAGCCTATAATCAAATATTTTTACTCATAAAATTTGATTTAATCTTATTTTATGTCTGTTTTGTTTCCGTTAAAGGTGTACATGTCCAAATGGTCCTTAGAGTGGACCCGTTTGAATTTTAACAGAGTAAACATTTTTGAAAAAGAGTTTAAGCTATATAATCATGTTCAAAATCCAATAACTAAATATTTTAAGTTATAAAATGTGATTTAATCTTATTTTTGGCCGTTTTATTGGGATTTAAGGTGTCAATGTCAAAATTGGCTTTATAGTGACCCGTTGAAATTTTAACCGAGTGAAAAGTTCTGAAATTGAGGTTAAGCTATATAATCATATTCAAATGCCCGTAATCAAATATTTTAACTCATAAAATTTGATTTAATCTTATTTTGTGGCCGATTTGTTAGGTTTAAGGTGTGCATGTCTAAATGAGCTTTACAGTGGACCCGTTGGAATTTTAACCAAGTAAAAAGTTCTAAAATTGGATTTAAGCTTTATAAACATATTCAAAAGCCCATAATCAAATATTTGAACTTATAAAATTTGATTTAATCTTTTTTGTGGCCGTTTTGTTGCGTTTAAGGCGTGCATGTCTAAATGGGCTTTATAGTGGACCCGTTGGAATTTTAACTAAGTAAAAATTTCTAAAAATGAGGTTATGCTATATAATCATGTTCAAAGGCTCATAACTAAATAATTTAAGTCAAAAAATGTGATTTAATCTTCTTTTTAGGCTGTTTTGTTGGGGTTTAAGGTTTGCATGTCTAAATGGGCTTTCTTGTGGACACGTTGGAATTTTAACCGAGAAAAAAGTTCTCAAAATTGAGGTTAAACTATATAATCATATTCAAAAGCCCATAATCAAATATTTTAACTCATAAAATTTGATTTAATCTTATTTTGTGCCCTTTTTTGTGTTTAAGGCGTGCCCGTTGGAATTTTAACCGAGTAAAAAGTTCTAAAATTGAGGTTAAACTACATAATCATATTCAAAAGCCCATAGTCAAATATTTTAACTCATAAAATTTGATTTCATCTTATTTTGTGGCTGTTTTGTTGTGTTTAAGGCGTGCATGTCTAAATGAGTTTTAAGTAGACCCGTTGGAATTTTAACTAAGTAAAAATTTCTGAGAATGATGTTAAGCTATATAATCATGTTCAAAGGCTCATAAATAAATATTTTAAGTCATAAAATGTTATTTAATCTTATTTTTCGGCCGTTTTGTGGGGGTTTAAGGCGTGCATGTCTAAATGGGCTTCGCAGTGGACCCGTTGGAATTTTAACCGAGAAAAGTTTTCTAAAAAAGAGGTTAATATATATAATCATATTCAAAATCCCTTAATCAAATATTTTAACTCATAAAATTTGATTTAATATTATTGTAGCTATTTTGTTGGGTTTAAGGCATGCATGTCTGAATGGGCTTTACAATGGACCCGTTGGAATTTTAACCAAGTCAAAATTTTTGAAAATGAGGTTAAGCAATATAATCATCTTTAAAAGCCCGTAACTAAATATTTTAAGTCATAAAATGTGATTTAATCTTATTTTTTTGGTCGTTTTATTGGGATTTAAGGCGTGCATGTCTAAATGGGCTTTACAGTGGACCCGTTGAAATATTAATTGAGTAAAAAGTTCTAAAATTGAGGTTAAGCTATATAATCATGTTCAAACGCCCATAATCAAATATTGTATATCATAACATTTGATTTAAGCTTATTTTGTGGTCATTTTGTTGGGTTTAAGGCGTGCATGTCTAAAATGGGCTTTATAGTGGACCCGTTGGAATTTTAATCGATTAAAAAATTTTAAAAATGAGGTTAAGCTATATAATCATGTTCAAAAGCTCAAAAATAAAGGTTTTAAGTCATAGAATTTTATTTAATCTTATTTTGTGGTCATTTTGTTGGTTTTAAGGCGTGCATGTCTAAGCGGACTTTAGAGTGGACCCCTTGAAATTTTAACCGAGTAAAAATTTCTAAAAATAAGGTTAAGCTATATAATCATGTTCAAAGCCCGAACGTAAATATTTTAATTCTTAAAATTTGATTTAATCTTATTATTCTGCCATTTTGTTGGTGTTTAAGACGTGCATGTCTAAATGGGCTTTACAGTGGACCCGTTAGAATTTTAACCGAGTAAAAATTTCTGAAAATGAGTTTATGCTATATAATTATGTTCAAAATCCCATAAATAAATGTTTTAAATCATAAAATCTGATTTAATCTTATTTTTTTCTGTTTTGTTGTGGTTTAAGGCGTACATGTCCAAATGTGCTTTATAGAGGACTCGTTGGAATTTTTTTTTAAGATAGGTGAGCCTCATTAAAAACCCCTCTAAAGTCACGCTTGGCAAAATGACCCCGGTTGAGCACCTACGGGGAAAAGAGTACCTAAATATATTAACTTGGATGAGAATAAATCTCATTTATTACAAAGGGATGAAGATAATTGAGACGGATTCGACAATATAGACAAATTAGTACATTGCCAAATTGGACCACCCACGTTCGCGAGCAAAAATGATGTCAGTAAGAACCGTTTGTGCTTCGACCGAGGTAGCATCCACGCAGCTGCCCAAAGGGTGAGCAAGCCCTCCAATGACCGCACCACTAGAGTCGCGCGCCCCTACACCCACGGTAGCCTCCTTGGTGAGTGGATCAAAGGCCCCATCCGTGTTAATCTTCATGGACCCGTCCCCGGGGGGTTGCCATCGCGGGTGCACAAGGGTAGGCTCATCCGTTGGCAGAGGGGTGGAGCTAGTTGATGTAGCTGCAGCGTAGTCTCATAGAATGCATTGGGAGTTGAGAACCGTCAGCCAAGGGGGTGGAGACGATGATTATGGACCCAATCATTTCGTCTGTTCCAAAGGTTCCAAAGAACCGTTAGGAATAGTGCTAAGGATTGAATGGTTAAACATGCAGCCCCTTCCTCAAGCCAAGATAAGGCTGAATCTGTATTACTAGAGATGATAGAGCTTGGTAAACCAGCCAGACAGAGGGCCTCATTGGCACCTAGGCATTCACGTAAAGCATGAATTGTTGTTTCCTGGTTCATGCTACAAAGAGGGCAAAGTCCTGAGGCAAGATTTGTCGCATGAAGTCTATAGCCGGTCGGAAGAGCATCATGGCCTATACGCCATCCAAAGGAATGAATTTTTGGGAGAATCAGTAATTTGGACATAATTTTCCAGATGCGAGAAGGTCTATTAATTGGGGCTGTGTCCATTGTAGGTATGAGTATCCGGATCGAACCGTGTAAATACTGGAGTCATGATTGCTCCACAGAATCGTATCATTTCGGTCATTAATTATTAGAATACTAAGAATTGTTTTGACATCATCCGAATCAAAATAATGTCAAACTTTTATTTCATCCCATCTAGGCTGTCTGGGAATCATAAATTCGCAACAATGAATAGGGAGTTCATCGCTATCTTCATAAACACCGTAAAGATGTATTGTAGATGCATCTCCCCAATTATCAGAGTGAACTCAAATTTTACTATCCATCCCTGGCCTCTTAAAGAAACCGCCATAGAGTTGCATAATGGCTTGGTGAATACCTTTCCAAGAAAAAGACGCTCTCCAATTAGTCTTAGGCTCTAATATATGCCCAGAGGGATAGTACTTTGCCCTATAAATCTGAGCAAGTAGAGAATTAGGCTCGGTGATAAGGCACCAAATTTGTTTGCCAATGAGGACAATGTTAAAAAGATGCATATCCCGAAAGTCGATACCTCCCGCTGATTTGGGCGTGCAAATAGTATCCCAAGGAATCATAGGCCATCCTCGTTTGTTGTTTTTCCCATCCACCAGTAACTCCAGATAGACGTAGTCATATCATTGATAATGTTCTGGGGGAGAAGGTAACAAGACATCACGTATTAGGGTAGGGATTGGATCACAGACTTAATGAAGACCTCTCGACCACTGAACAAGAGTAGATGTTTGTCCTAATGAGACATACATGAGTTCACCTTGTCACGAGTAAATCCTAGGGATGCAGTTTTATTTTTTCCAATCAGAAGAGGGACTCCGAGATAGATCCCTAGATCGTCCACTTCTCTAACATGAAGGATATCATGGATCACCTGTTTGTGTTCAGGGATAGTGTGAGGGTTACAGAAAATGGTTGATTTTTCAAAATTCACCGCTTGTTTAGAGGAAGAGGTGTAGAGTTGAAGGGCATTTTTAAGATGAGAAGCATTTGTAGTATTGTTCCTGATAAAGATCATGCAGTCATCAGCGAAGAGCAGATGATTTACCCGTGGTCCATATCGACTAGCACAAAGCCCTGGTAGTCGAACAACCTGTTGCTCAGCATGTAGAACTGCCAAGAGGCCTTGTGTACAAAAGAGAAATAAAAAAGGAGAGAGAGGGTCTCACTGTCATAGCCTACGGTTGGGTTGAAACACCGGGGAAAGAGGATTATTTACTCTAGCAGTAAATGAAACAATTGTAATGATCGCATAATAATGTCAACCCAAGTTGCATCAAAGCCCAATTTAAGCATAACATGCCGGAGGAAAGAACATTTCACACGGTCAAATGCTTTTTCCATATCTAACTTAAGAGTCGCGCTTTGAGAAAGACCTGACTCTCCTGAATTGAGGGAATGCACCAGTTCATGGGCAATTAGGATATTATCTGTGATGTTCCTGCCCCGTACAAAAGCGGCTTGGTTGTCACTGATACAGAATGGAATAATGGATTTCATGCGATTTACCAGCACTTTGGCAACAATCTTATAAATTACGGTGCACAAACTAATGGCCCGCAATTGTCTCATAGTAGTCGGTTCAATCACCTTGGGAATCAGGACTAAGACTGTGCGATTTACAGCTGCCATGTTCGTATTCCCAGAAAGAAGGTCCAGGCACAGATTCATGACATACTGCCCTACTGTGTCCCAGTGCTGTCGGTAGAACCCACTGGGTAGTCCATCAATACCAGGAGCTTTCCTTGGGTTAATGTCCTGAAAGGCGTGAAAGATTTCTCCCTCAGTGAAAGGCCTAGTTAAAGCCTCATTCATTTCAGGAGTAATGGTAGGGGCAATGTTGTTAAGAATTATGGGGGTAATATTTAGATCAGAATATGTGAAAAGACTTTGAAAATAGTCAACAACAATTCCCATAATGTTTTCCTCATTTTCCCGCCAAATATTTGAGTGATCAAACAAGCCCTTAATTTTATTTTTTTACGTCGACCATTCGCACGGGCATGAAAGAAAGAGGTGTTCTTATCTCCTTAGGCAAGCCAAGAGATGCGCGAGCGTTGAGCCCCAATACACTTCCTGTGAATCAAGAAGATGACGAAGCTCAGATTTAGCCACTAGAAATGTCTCTTCATCGGCAGTGGAAAGACATCAACGGAGATAAGAATTTATTTGTTTATTTAACTCATTAATGCGACCTGTGGAGGAGATTCGTTGGTATGATTGCCAGTCCTTTAAGCAAGAACCGACAACTTGTATTTTTTCCACAACCGAACCATGAGTGGCTGACCAAGTTGTTTGAATAATGGATACACAATCGGCGTTATTCTCCCAACAATTTTCAAAATGAAAATGATCATCATTAGGCACAAAGCGATTAGTAATAGCATGATCAGTCTCCATGAGGATGAAACAATGGTCAGAATTCACATGGAAATCAGAAGTTGCGCGATAGTTAGGTGCTTATTAAGCCAAGCCGTATTAGCCACAAAACGGTTAAGACGTTCAAAAATGGTTGTAGTTCGAGGCCTGGATTTGGTCCAAGTGAACCAGCCTTTGACCGGTTTGCAATCAAAAAGGTTATTACGGGATAAACAGTCCCTAAAATTGTCAATTTGTGAGCGAGCACACCGACAGCCACCTTGTTTTTCGTTATCAGACAGGATCTCATTCGAATCTCCTCCAATTAGCCAGGGAAGAGGCGAGAAAGAGATTAAAGTGTCAATTAGCTCCCAAGTTTTAGTTTTTTGATTTGTTTCAGCGTAGCCATAGATATCAGAAAATGGAAATGAGTTATATTTGTATGAATAATAGTGTCGATATGATGGTCCGAGTACGAAAGCAAATTGACGTTGATATTATTATTCCATAGAAGAATTATTCCAGAACAAGTTTGACTGACATCAACAGTGATACAACCATACATACTAAGGGTAATTCATAGTCTTTCACTATAATATTTGTTGAGACGAGTTTCGCATAGAAACAATAAATCAGGATTAAACTTAGCGATAACTCGTCCTAAAGCCTGAACTACCTAGGCTTTACCAAGACCCCGGCAGTTCCAGCATAAGATTTTCATTTTCCTAGGCGGAGTTGAACGTCAACCTCTGCTGGAGAGTTTTTTTCACTACCCATCCCAGCTGTGTTATTTTTGGTTGAAGGGCGAGCCTTCTTAGTGGTTCGAAATAAGAAATTCAAATGATAAAATTGATCCGTTTCAAAATAGTACCCGAAAATAGGGATGGGAAATTGAAATGACTAATACTTGTTATTGTTGACAAAATTAAAGAGTTTAATTAAGAAAGAAAAAAGAGTGGTAAGAAGGAAAATAAATCCTTGGGAAACGAATATGGAAAGTTGAAATTTAGATAGAGAAAGAGTAGATTTAAGAGCACAGTAGAATTTAAAAGTAGAAACATGTGATACCAGTTTTAGCTGAAAAGGCCATAGGAATAAAGTTGAATGGATAGTTGATTGAGTTGCTAGAGTAAAATTAAGCAGTTGAAATGAATAAATATATTTGGAAATAGTATCAGCAAGAAAGTAAAAATCCCAAAGAAGAAATATTGCAATGAAATTGATGGAAATGGTAATAAAATTGGGAAACAGATTAAATAGAAATTTAAACCATATAGGGTAAGAATTAAATATTGCAAGGAAGTTTAGGATTAAATATCATTTAATCCAAATTGAGTCTAATTGGAAATAATTAAGAGGAAAAAAGATGGGAGGGAATTCAAAGTATAATTTAGGTAAGATAATTTTGATGGCAAAATCAAAATTTGAGTGATTTACGTGGGAAATAATAGCTGTTAAATAAGTAAGGAATAAACATGGAGTTAAATATAAAATTAAATAGAACGAAATATGGAAGCATTATATGTGAGTAAAGAAGGAAATATTTTCGTAGAAATTGTTTTGTAGACAACCACATTCATGGCAATAATTTCTATTTTCATGTGTGGTGAGATTCTTATCAGTGAATAGTAGTTATTATTGATATAACTAAAAAAATTAATTAATAAAGAAATAAGAGTGTTAAGAAGGAAATTAACTCCAAGGGAAACGAATATGGAAAGTTGGAAGTTAGATAGAGAAAATGTAGTTTTATCATCATAGTACAATTTAATTGTAGAGCCATGTGATACTCGTCTTAATCGAATAGGCCAATGGAATAGAGTTAAATACATAGTAAATTGAGTTGTAGGAGAAAAATTAATCAGGAGAATTGAATAATTGTAGCTGAAAATAGTGTCAGTAGGAAAGTAAAAAACCCAAAGGTGAAATATTGCAAGGGAGTTGATGGAAACGGTAAAAAAGTTTGGAGAAAGAATTAAATAGATATGTAATCCATACGAGAAAAGAATTAAATATTGCAAGTGAGTTGAGGATTAAATGATTTTTAATCCATGTTGGATTCAGATGGAAAGAATTAGGAGGAAAGAAAAGGATGTGAGTTAATTCAAAGTTTAATTTAGGTAAATTAATTTTTATAGAGAAGTCAAATTTTGTGTGATTTACATGGGAATTAATATCTATTAAATAGATATAGAATAAATATGGAGTTAAGTATATTATTAAATAAGAAATGAAACCCCTGGAAAATTGGGGAAAGATATGAAAATAAATTGAAACCTTATTGGTTTCGATTGGAGAGTATTAAGATTGGAAAGAGTGTTGTAAAGGAATCTAAGTGTTATGTTTTGTAACATAATTTTGATAGCGGATTCAAGAAAGGGAAGTTCCAGTGACGGTAAGTCAAAGTGTAATTTAGGAAAAGGTATTATTATAGACAAGGCAATATTCAATTGATTTTCTTGGGAAATAATAGTTATTAAGTAGATGTGGAAAATATATGGAGTTGAGCATAGTATTGAGAAAGGAATTAAACCTTTTGCGAGAATAAATATGGAATCCGTATGTGTGGGTAAAAAAATTGATTCTGTAGGAATGGAAATAATTCCTTTTTCCGAGTTTGATAAAATTCCTATCAGATATAAATTCCTATTAAAAACGTAACATTCAAAGGTGGAATAGGTGTAATTGTTGACTGGGTTATAAAACTTAATTGGTGAGTAGTTATAGTTGGTAATAAAGGAAGAAATTTCAATGAGACCAAGCATTTTAGGAATGTGCGGTAGTGATTTAAAACGGTTAGACCATTGGAATAGATTCAAATGGAATATTAATTGATTAAAAAAGGAATATTGGGTAATTAGAATATAGTGATAGCTATGAAAATTGTGTATAGAAACGTATAAGGAGAAGATTCGAATTTGCATAATTATCATTAATCGATTCTTCCATATTAAAAATAGCATTAATCGATTCTTCCGTATTAAGAATATTGTCATTTTAGTTTGAATATTATAATCATGGAAGCAGTTAATGGCCAATAGCGTTTTAAATAAGGGATTAATTGTGGATATGGTTGGAATTTTAATTACGTTTGAATTAATTTCCAAGGATCGTATAGGATTATTAGTGATTGCAACGTAAAATTGGAATTTTATTGTGATGAATGGTAAAAAAATGATTCCAGTGACAGTCGTGTTATATTTGGTTGCATACAATATTCGAGAATTGGTATTGTATGTGTTCCAAAGACCATATCCAAATGTAATCAGAGATAAATTTATTTTAATAATTTTAACATGTAACATTGTGAAAAGTATATCGAACAAAGAGTTAGCGATAGCTGAATTATTTCGGTATTTATTAATAGAGAAAATCAACCAAGGTCGTAGAGACCATAATAAATACCTTACAAAGGTAATAATTTGGGATGCTGTAGAGCGCCCTTTAAACTCTTTCCCCTGATATGTACAGAGGGATAAGAGAGTAATGTTGTAAAAAGTAAATGGATTAATAAAAAAGTCATCTATATCTGAATGGGTTAAAAAGAATATGTATTCCAATGCACCTTGAAAGGTGAAGCTCGTGGTGGAAAAGAAATGATTGAAAAAGAGTTCTAAATTAAATGGAAAAGAATAAAATTGTTCTGGGTTTATCATGAAATCTTGTGAAATGTATATTGACCAGATTATTATTTTCATCCTTTGTTAAACAATAAGAGATGAATCGATGGTGTAAAATGGGAGCCAAGCATAAAAGCAATAAACATTCTGAATAAAAAGGGTGGAAGCGTTTGGGTTTAAAGGAAACCAAGTAGCATTATAAATAGGATTAAACCAAACACGAATTGTAAAAGATGAAAAAATTGGGGTGTAAAAGAAAAATAAATAAACCAAACATATAGAGATTTGCTTTACACTTGATACACATATTCTAAAGGAGTAAAAGAAACAGTACCAAGAAGAAATCCATTCAAGTTTAACTGATTGGAAGAAATAGAAATAACAATAATAAAAATAAAAACGAAGGTGTGATCGAGAAGAATCACCTCTCAACACTATAAGATCACTTCGGATCCAAAAGGGCAGTCATAGATCGTAGAGAAACAGCGACAATGGCACCCAAAAAACAGCCAACTTATGCTGTCCAGAAAACGATCCCGGAGCATTAGATCCTAAACATAGGTGTAACACCGCCGGCGAAGAAGGAGGTGGACTGCACAACCACGGTAAGGTTTCTAGGCTGCTCCTCATGGCTGGACGGCGGAGGAGAAGAACAAGGGATAGCTGGTAAGGGAAGGAAGGAAAGGTGGATAGGAGAGAAAGAGTTGAGAGAGTTGAGAGAATTTCGATCACACCACCTACCAGTTGGACCCGTTAATTTTAACCGAGTAAAAAGTTCTAAAATTGAGGTTAAACTATATAATCATATGCAAAAGCCCATAATCAAATATTTTAACTCATAAAATTTGATTTAATCTTATTTTATGGCCATTTTGTTGTGTTTAAGGCGTGCATGTCTAAATGAGCTTTACAATGGACCCATTGGAGTTTTAACAGAGTAAAAATTTCTGAAAATAAGGTTAAGCTATATAATCATGTTCAAAAGCTCATAACTAAAAATTTTAAGTTATAAAATGTGATTTAATCTTATTTTTCGTCCGTTTTGTTGGGGTTTAAGGCGTGCATGTCTAAATTTGATTTAATATTATTTTGTGACCGTTTTGTTGGGTTTAAGGCGTGCATGTCTAAATGGGCTTTATAGTTGACCCGTTGGAATAAAAACCAAGTAAAAATTTTTGAAAATGATTTTACGCTATATAATCATGTTCAAAAGTCAATAACTAAATCTTTTTAGTCATAAAATGTGATTTAATCTTATTTTTCATCCGTTTTGTTGGGGTTTAAGACGCGCATGTCTAAATGGACTTTACTGTGGACTCGTTGGAATTTTAACCGAGTAAAAAGTTCTAAAATTGAGGTTAAATTGTATAATCGTGTTCAAAAGACAATAACTAAATATTTTAATTCATAAAATTTGATTTAATCTTATTTTCTGGTCATTTTGTTGGGTTTAAGGTGTGCATGTTTAAATGAGCGTTATAGTGGACATGTTGGAATTTGAACCTAGTAAAAAGTTTTAAAATTGACGTTAAGCTATATAATCATATTCCAAAGCCCATAATCAAATATTTTAACAAATAAAATTTGATTTAATCTTATTTTCTAGTCGTTCTGTTGGGTTTAAGGCGTGCATGTTTAAATGAGCTTTATAGGGGACCTGTTGGAATTTTAACCGAGTAAAAAGTTCTAAAATTGAGGTTAAGCTGTATAATCATATTCAAATGCCCATAATCAAATATTTTAACTCATAAAATTTGATTTAATCTTATTTTGTGGCCGTTTTGTTGTGTGTAAGGCGTGCATGTCTAAATGGGCTTTATAGTGGACCAATTAAAATTTTAACCGAGTAAAAATTTCTGAAAATGAGGTTAAGCTATATAATCATGTTCAAAATCTCATAATTAAATATTTTATGTATAAAATGTGATTTAATGTTATTTTCCAGCCGTTTTGTTAGGGTTTAAGGCGTGCACGTATAAATGAGCTTTATAGTGGACCCGTTGGAATTTTAATCGAGTAAAACGTTCTAAAATTAAGGTTAAGCTGTATAATCATTAACAAAAGCCGATAATCAAATATTTTAACTCATAAAATTTGATTTAATCATATTTTGTGGCCGTTTTGTTGGGTCTAAGGCGTGCATGTCTAAATGAGCTTTATAGTGTACTTGTTGGAATTTTAATAGATTAAAATTTTCTAAAAATGAGGTTAAACTATTTAATCATGTTCAAAAGCTCATAACTAAATATTTTAGGTCTTAAAATGTAATTTAATATTATTTTTTGGCCATTTTGTTGGGATTAAAGACATGCATGTCTAAATGGGGTTTACAGTGGACCAATTGGAATTTTAACCAAGTAATTTTTTTTAAAATGAGGTTAAGCTATATAATCATGTTCAAAAGCCCAAAAATAAATATTTATATTCATAAAATTTGATTTAATCTTATTTTGCGGCCGTTTTGTTGGGGTTTATGGTGTGCATGTCTAAATGGGCTTTACAGTTGACCCGTTGGAATTTTAACCACGTAGAAATTTTTGAAAATGAGGTTAAGCTATCTAATCATGTTCAAAATCCCATAGCTAAATATTATAAGTCATAAAATGTGATTTAATCTTATTTTTTGGACGCTTTGTTGGGGTTTAAGGCGTGCATGTCTAAATGGGCTTTACAGTGGACCCGTTTGAATTTTAACCGAGTAAAAATTTCTAAAAATAATGTTAAGCTATATAATCATGTTCAAAAGCCCACGAGTAAATATTTTAAGTCAGAAAATATGATTTAATCTTATTTTTTGGCCATTTTGTTGTGGTTTAAGGCGTACATGTCTAAATGAGCTTTAGAGTGGACCTGTTATAATTTTAACCGAGTAAAAATTTCTGAAAATGAGGTTAAGCAATATAATCATATTCAAAAGCCCATAACTAAAAATTTTAAGTCATAAAATGTGAGTTAATCTTAATTTTCGTTCGTTTTGTTGGGGTTTAAGGCGTGCATGTCTAAATGGGCTTTATAGTTGACCCGTTGGAATTTTAACCGAGTAAAAATTTCTAAAAATGAGGTTAAGATATATAATCATGTTCAAAAGATCATAAATAAATATTTTAAGTCATAAAATGTGATTTAATATTTTTTCTGATCATTTTATTAGGGTTTAAGGCATGCGTTTCTAAATTGGCTTTACAGTGGACCCGTTGCAATTTTATCCGAGTAAAATTTTCTAAAATTGAGGTTAAGCTGTATAATCATGTTCAAGAGCCCATAACTAAATATTCTAATCCATAAAATTTTATTTAATCTTATTTTTGACCGTTTTGCTGGAGTTTAAGGTGTGCATGTCTAAATGGGCTTATAGTGGACCCGTAGGAATTTTAATCTAGTAAAAAATTCTAAAATTGAGTTTAAGCTATATAATCATAATGAAAAGCCCATAATCAAATATTTTAACTCATAAAATTTTATTTAATCTTATTTTGTGGTTGTTTTGTGGGGTCTTACAATGGACCCATTGGAATTTTAACCGAGTAAAAAGTTATAAAATTAAGGTCATGCTATATAATCATATTCAAAAGCTCAAAATCAAATATTTTAACTCATAAAATTTGGTTTAATATTATTTTGTGCCCGTTTTGTTGGGTTTAAGGTGTACATGTCTAAATGGGCTTTACATTGGACCCGTTGGAATTTTAACCAAGTAAAAATTTCTGAAAATGAGGTTAAGCTATATAATCATGTTCAAAATCCAATAAATAAATAATTTAAGTCATAAAATGTGATTTAATCTTATTTTTTGCCGTTTTGATGGGTTTAAAGCGTGCATATCTAAATGGGCTTTACACTATACCCATTGGAATTTTAACCGAGTAAAAAGTTCTAAAATTGAGGTTAAACTATATAATCATACGTAAAAGCCCATAATCGAATATTTTAACTCATAAAATTTGATTTAATCTTATTTTGTGGCGGTTTTGTTGTGTTTAAGACGTGCATGTCTAAATGTGCATTACAGTGGACCCGTTGGTATTTTAACAGAGAATTTTTTTTAAAAAATGAGGTTAAGGTGTATAATCATGTTCAAAAGCTCATAACTAAATATTTTAAGTTATAAAATGTGATTTAATCTTATTTTTTGTCCATTTTGTTGGGGTTTAAGGCGTGCATGTCTAAATTTTATTTAATATTATTTTGTGACCGTTTTGTTGGGTTTAAGGCGCGCATGTCTAAATGGGCTTTACAGTGGACCCGTTGGAATTTTAACCGAGTAAAAATTTCTTAAAATGATTTTACGCTATATAATCATGTTCAAAAGTCCATAACTAAATCTTTTAAGTCATAAAATGTGATTTAATCTTATTTTTCGTCCATTTTGTTGGGGTTTAAGGCGTGCATGTCTAAATGGGCTTTACTGTGGACCCGTTGGAATTTTAACCGAGTAAAAAGTTCTAAAATTGAGGTTAAGTTGTATAATCATGTTCAAAAGACAATAACTAAATATTTTAATTCATAAAATTTGATTTAATCTTATTTTCTGGTCGTTTTGTTGGGTTTAAGGCGTGTATGTTTAAATGGCTTTATAGTGGACCTGTTGGAATTTGAACCGAGTAAAAAGTTTCAAAATTGAGGTTAAGGTATATAATCATATTCAAAAGCCCATAATCAAATATTTTAACTAATAAAATTTCATTTAATCTTATTTTCTGGTCGTTTTGTTGGGTTTAAGGCGTGCATGTTTAAATGGGCTTTTATAGTGGACCTGTTAGAATTTTAACCGAGTAAAAAGTTCTAAAACTGAGGTTAAGCTGTACAATCACATTCAAAAGCCCATAATCAAATATTTTAACTCATAAAATTTGATTTAATCTTATTTTGTGGTCGTTTTGTTGTGTGTAAGGCATGCATGTCTAAATGAGCTTTATAATGGACCCGTTAGAATTTTAACCGAGTAAAAATTTCTGAAAATGAGGTTAAGCTATATACTCATGTTCAAAATCTCATAATTAAATATTTTAAGTCATAAAATGTGATTTAATCTTATTTTTCGGCTGTTTTAGTAGGGTTTAAGGTGTGCATGTATAAATGTGTTTTATAGTGGACCCGTTGGAATTTTAATCGAGTAAAAAGTTCTAAAATTTAGGTTAAGCTGTATAATCATGTTAAAAAGCCCATAATAAATATATTTTAACTCATAAAAGTTGATTTAATCTTATTTTGTGGCCGTTTTGTTGGGTCTAAGGTGTGCATGTCTAAATGAGCTTTATAATGTTCTTGTTGGAATTTTAATCGATTAAAATTTTTCTGAAAATGAGGTTAAACTATATAATCATGTTCAAAAGCTCATAACTAAATATTTTAAGTCGTAAAATGTGATTTAATCTTATTTTTTGGCCGTTTTGTTGGGATTAAAGGCATGCATGTCTAAATGGGCTTTACAGTGGACCCATTGGAATTTTACCAAAGTAATTTTTTTTGAATATGAGGTTAAGCTATATAATCATGTTCAAAAGCCCAAAAATAAATATTTATATTCATAAAATTTAATCTAATCTTATTTTGCGGCCTATTGGGGTTTATGGCGTGCATGTCTAAATGGGCTTTACAATTGACCAGTTGGAATTTTAACCGAGTAGAAAATTTTGAAAATGAGGTTAAGCTATATAATCATGTTCAAAAGCCCATAACTAAATATTTTAAGTCATAAAATGTTATTTAATCTTATTTTTGGCCGTTTTGTTGGGGTTTAAGGCGTGCATGTCTAAATGGGCTTTATAGTGGACCCGTTGGAATTTTAACCGAGTAAAATGTTCCAAAATCGAGTTAATCTGTATAATCATGTTAAAAATCTCATAAATAAATATTTTAATTCATAAAATTTGATTTAATCTTGTTTTGCGACCATTTTGTTGGGGTTTAAGACATGCATGTCTATATGAGCTTTACAGTGGTCCCGTTGAAATTTTAACCGAGTGAAAAGTTCTAAAATTGATTTTAAGATGTATAATCATGTTCAAAAGCCCATAACTAAATATCTTAATTCATAAAATTTGATTTAGTCTTATTTTGATGTTTAAATGGGATTTACAATGGACCCGTTGGAATTTTAACTGAGTAAAAAGTTCTAAAATTGAGGTTAAGCTGTATATTCATGTTCAAAATCCTGTAACTAAATATTTTAATTCATAAATTTTGATTTAATCTTATTTTGTAGCTATTTTGTTGGGGTTTAAGGCGTGCATGTCTAAATGGGCTTTATAGTGGACCCGTTTGAATTTTAACCGAGTAAAAATTTCTAAAAATGATGTTAAGCTATATAATCATGTTCAAAAGCCCATAACTAAATATTTTAAGTTAGAAAATGTGATTTAATCTTATTTTTCGGCCATTTTGTTGGGGTTTAAGGCGTGCATGTCTAAATGGGCTTTAGAGTGGACCCGCTAGAATTTTAATCAAGTAAAAATTTCTGAAAATGAGGTTAAGCAATATAATCATGTTCAAAAGCCCATGACTAAAAATTTTAATTCATAAAATGTGATTTAATCTTAATTTTTGTCCGTTTTGTTTGTGTTTAAGGCGTGCATGTCTAAATGGGCTATATAGTGGACCCGTTGGAATTTTAACCGAGTAAAAATTTCTAAAAATGAGGTAAAGCTATATAATCATGTTCAAAATCCCGTAACTAAATATTTTAAGTCATAAAATGTGATTTAATATTATTTTCTGATCGTTTTATTGGGGTTTAAGGCGTGCGCATCTAAATAGGCTTTACAGTGGACCCGTTGCAATTTTATCCGAGTAAAAAGTTCTAAAATTGAGGTTAAGCTGTATAACCATGTTCAAAAGCCCATAACTAAATATTCTAAATCATAAAACTTGATTTAATCTTATTTTTTGACCGTTTTGTTGGGGTTTAAGCCGTGCATGTCTAAACGGGCTTACAGTGGACCCATTGGAATTTTAATCTAATAAAAAGTTCTGAAATTGAGGTTAAGCTATATAATCATAATCAAAATCCCATAATCATATATTTTAACTCATAAAAATTTATTTAATCTTATTTTGTGGCTGTTTTGTGGGGTTTAAGGCGTACTTGTCTAAATGGGGTATTACATAAATAGGCTTTACAGTGGATCCGTTGGAATTTTAACTGAGTAAAAATTTATGAAAATGAGTTTAAGCTATACAATCATGTTCAAAAGCCCATAAATAAATATTTTAAGTCAAAAAATATGATTTAATCTTATTTTTTAGAGGATTTGTTAGGGTTTAAGGTGTGTATGTCTAAATGTGCTTTACAGTGGACCCGTTGGAATTTTAATCGAGTAAAAAGTTCTAAAATTGAGGTTAAACTGTATAATCATGTTCAAAAGCCCATAACTAAATATTCATAAAATTTGATTTAATCTTATTTTGCGGCCATTTTGTTGGGGGGTTTAAGGCGTGCATGTCTAAATTGGCATTACAGTGGACCCGTTGGAATTTTAACCGAGTAAAAAAGTTTTGAAATTGAGGTTAAACTATATAATCATATTCTAAAACCCATAATCAAATATTTTAACTCATAAATTTTGATTTAATCTTATTTTTTGTCTGTTTTGTAAGGCGTGCATGTCTAAATGGGCTCTAAGTGGACCCGTTGAAATTTTAACCGAGTAAAAAGTTCTAAAATTGAGGTTAAACTATATAATCATATTCAAAATCCCATAATCATATATTTTAACTCATAAAATTTGATTTAATCTTATTCAGTGGTCGTTTTGTTCTGTTTATGGAGTGCATGTCTAAATGGTTTACAGCGGACCCGTTGGAACTTTAACTGAGTAAATTTTTTTGAAAAATGAGGTTAAGCTATATATTCATTGTTCAAAAGCTCATAACTAAATATTTTAATTCATAAAATGCGAATCTTATTTTTTGGCCGTTTTGTTAGGGTTTAAGGCATGCATGTCTTAATGGGCTTTATAGTGGACCCGTTAGAATTTTAACCTAGTAAAAAGTTCTAAAATTGAGGATAAGATATATAATTATATTCAAAAGCCCCTAATCAAATATTTTAACTCATAAAATTTGATTTAATCTTATTTTGTGTCCTTTTTGTTGGAGTTTAAGGCCTGCATGTCTAAATGGGCTTTATAATGGACCCGTTGGAATTTTAACCGTGTAAATTTTTTTGAAAATAAGGTTAAGCTATGTAAACATGTTCAAAAGCCCATAAATAAATATTTTAAATCATATAATGTAATTTAATCTTATTTTTGCCCATTTTATTGGGATTTAAGGCGCTCATGTCTAAATGGGCATTATAGTGGACCTCTTGGAATTTTAATTGAGCAAAAAGTTCTAAAATTGAGGTTAAGGTATATAATCATGTTCAAAAGCCCATAATCAAATATTTTATCTCATAACATTTAATTTAATCTTATTTTGTAGTCGTTTTGTTAGGTTTAAGGCGTGCATGTCTAAATGAGCTTCACAGTGGACCCGATCAAATTTTAACCGAGTAAAAAGTTCTAAAATTGAGGTTAAATTATATAATCATATTCAAAAGCCCATAATCAAATATTTTAACTCATAAAATTTGATTTAATCTTCTTTTGTGGCCATTTTGTTGTGTTTAAGGTGTGTATCTCTAAATGGGATTTATAGTGGACCGTTGGAATTTTAACAGAGTAAAAATTTCGAAAAATGAGGTTAAGCTATAAAATCATGTTCAAAAGCTCATAAATAAATATTTTAAGTCATAAAATATGATTTAATCTTATTTTTCGGCCGTTTTGTTAGGGTTTAAGGCGTGCATGTCTAAATGGGCTTTATAGTGAACCCGTTGGAATATTTTAACTCATAAAATTTAATTTAATCTTATTTTGTGGCCGTTTAGCTCGATTTAAGGCGTGCATGCCTAAATGGGCTTTATAGTGGACCCATTGGAATTTTAACCAACTAAAAAGTTCTAAAATTGAGGATAAGCTACATAATCAGATTAGAAAGCCAATAATCAAGTATTTTAACACATAAAATTTGATTTAATCTTATTCTGTGTTTGTTTTGTTGGCGTTTAAGGCGTACATGTCTAAATGGGCTTTATAGTGGACCCGTTGGAATTTTAACCGAGTAAAAAATTTTGAAAATGAGGTTAAGCTATATAAACATGTTCAAAAGCTCATAAATAAATATTTTAAGTCATAAAATGTGATTTAATCTTATTTTCGGCCGTTTTGTCGAGGTTTAAGGCGTGCATGTCTAAATGGGCTTTACAGTAGACCAATTCTAATTTTAACCGAGTAAAAATTTCTAAAAATGAGGTTAATCTAAATAATCATGTTCAAAAGCCCAAAACTAAATATCTTAATTCGTAAATTTGATTTAATCTTATTTTGCGACCATTTTGTTGGGGTTTAAGGCATGCATGTCTAAATGAGCTTTACAGTGGACTCGTTGGAATTTTAACCTAGCAAAAAATTCTGAAAATGATTTTAAGCTATATAATCATGTTAAAAAGCCCATAACTATATATTTTAAGTCATAAAATGTGATTTAATCTTATTTTTTGGTCGTTTTATTGGGGTTTAAGGCGTGCGTGTCTAAATGGGGTTTACAATGGACCCGTTGGAATTTTAACCGAATAAAAAGTTCTAAAATTGAGGTTAAGCTATATAATCATGTTCAAAAGCCCGTAACTAAATACTTTAATTCATAAAATTTTATTTAATCTTATTTTGTGGGCATTTTGTGGGGTTTAAGGCGTGCATGTCTAAATGAGCTTTACTGTGGACCCGTTGGAATTTTAACCGAGTAAAAATTTCTAAAACTTGGGATTAAGCTTTATAATCATATTCAAAAGACCATAGTCAAATATTTTAACTCATAAAATTTAATTTAATCTTATTTTGTGGCCTTTTGTTGTGTTTAAGGCGTGCATGTCTAATGGGCTTTAAAGTGGACCCATTGGAATTTTAACCGAGTAAATTTTTTTGAAAATGACGTTAAGCTATATAATCATGTTCAAAAGCTCATAAAAAATATTTTAAGTCATAAAATGTGATTTAATCTTATTTTTTGGCCGTTTTGTTAAGATTTAAGGTGTGCATGTCTAAATGGGCTTTATAGTGGACTCGTTGAAATTTTAACTGAGTAAAAATTTCTGAGAATGAGGTTAAGCTATATAATCATGTTCAATAGCCCAAAACTAAATATTTTAATTCCTAAATTTGATTTAACCTTATTTTGCGGCCATTTTGTTAGGGTTTAAGACATGCATGTTTAAATGGGCTTTACAATGGACTCCTTGGAATTTTAACCGAGTAAGAATTTCTTAAAAATGATTTTAAGCTATGTAATCACGTTCAAAAGCCCATAAATAAATATTTTAAGTCATAAAATGTGATTTAATCTTATTTTTGGCCGTTTTGTTGGGTTTAAGGCATGCATGTCTAAATGGGCTTTACAGTGGACCCGTTTGAATTTTAACCGAGTAAAAAGTTCTAAAATTGAGGTTAAGCTGTATAATCATGTTCAAAAACCCATAACTAAATATTTTAATTCATAAAATTTGATTTAGTCTTATTTTGTGGCCATTTTGTTGGGGTTCAAGGCGTGCATGTCTAAATTAGTTTTACGGTGGACCCGTTAGAATTTTAACTGAGTAAAAAGTCTTGAAATTGAGGTTAAACGATATAATTATATTCAAAAACCTATAATTAAATATTTTAACTCATAAATTTTGATTTAATCTTATTTTTTGTCTGTTTTGTTTGGTTTAAGGCGTGCATGTCTAAATGGGCTTTATAGTGGACCCGTTGGAATTTCAATCGAGTAAAAGGTTCTAAAATTGAGGTTAAGCTGTATAATCATGTTCAAAATCCCATAACTAAAAATTTTAATTCATAAAATTTGATTTAATCTTATTTTTTTTTGTTGGGGCATTTTGTTTTTAAAAATGGGGTTTAATAATCATGTTGAAAAGCTCATGCATGTCTAAATGGGCTTTACAATGGAGCCATTGGAATTTTAACCAAGTAAAACTTTTAAAAATGAGGTTAAGCTATATAATCATGTTGAAAAGCTCATAACTAAATATTTTAAGTCATAAAATGTTATTTAATCTTATTTTTTGGCCGTTTTGTTGGGATTTAAGGCTTGCATGTCTAAATGAGCTTTATAGTAGGCCTGTTGGAATTTTAACCTAGTAAAAATTTCTAAAAATGAGGTTAAGCTATATAATCATGTTCAAAAGCCCAAAACTAAATATTTTAATTCATAAAATTTGATTTAATCTTATTTTGCGGCCATTTTGTTGGGTTTAAGGCGTGCATGTCTAAATGGGCTTTACAGTGGATCCATTGGAATTTTAACCGAGTAAAAAATTATGAAAATAAGGTTAAGCTATATAATTATGTTCAAAAGCCCATAACTAAATATTTTAAGTCATAAAATGTGATTTAATCTTACTTTTTGGGCATTTTGTTGTGGTTTAAGGAATGCATGTCTAAATGGGCTTTATAGTGGACCTGTTGGAATTTTAACCAAGTAAATAGTTCTAAAATTGAGGTTAAGCTGTATAATCACGTTCAAAAGCCCATAACTAAATATTTTAATTCATAAAATTTTATTTAATCTTATTTTTTGTCCGTTTTGTTGGGGGTTTAAGGCATGTATGTCTAATTGGGCTTTATAGTGGACCCGTTATAATTTTAACCGAATAAAAATTTCTAAAAATGAGGTTAAGCTATATAATCATGTTCAAAAGCCCATAACAAAATATTTTAAGTCATAAAATGTGTTTCAATATTATTTTTCAGCCATTTTGTTGGGAGTTAAGGTGTGCATGTCGAGCTGTTATGCTCAAGCTGGGCTTTACCTCATCTTGGGTTGATCTCATTCTACGCTGTGTCTCTTCAGTTACCTTTTTGGCTCGGGTGAATGGGAGGCTTTTGGTCCCCATTCCATCCTCAACGAGGTTTGAGGCAAGGGGACCTCTCTCCCTTTTCCTTTTTTTGCTTAGCACCCAAGGTCTCTCCGCCTCTCTTCTGGCTACGTAGAGAGAGGGCCATCTTTGTGGGCTCTAGGCCAGCCGCTATGGGCCTTCTGTTAACCATTTACTGTATGCGAATGATAGCTTAGTTTTCCTCCTTAACAAGCTAAGTAAAGCTCAATGCCTTAAGGATATTCTATAATCTTATGCTTCATCTTCTGGTCAATGTGTTAATTTTGACAAGTCTACCATCTTCTTCAGCCCGTGTACTCCTCCGAATTTCAAGAAAGCCGTTCATGATCTCCTCGGGGTTCGGGAGGTTGATGATTTGGGAATCTATCTCAGAATTCCTCTTCTTATTGGCCGCAATAGGTCTGAGGCTCTTGGGTTTGTGTGTGATAGAGTTGGCACTCAGGTCACCAGTTGGATGAAGCACTTGTCCTCTTATAGTAGTCGAGAGGTTTTTCTTAAGTCTGTGGCCCAAGCTTTTCCTTAATATGTCATTTCTTGTTACTTGTTTCTGCAAAATTTGATCGATGACATGACCCATGCTATGCGGAGCTATTGGTGGTCCAGACAGAACAACAAGCGAGGTTGGCCTCTCGTCTCTTGGGCTAATGTGTGAACCTCTAAGTCTGCTAGGTGTATTGGATTTAGGGATATGCATCTCTTCAATGTCACTTTTCTTGGAAAGCAACTTTTGCGTTTTATCTCAGACCCCGGGTCTCTCCTTTCACGAGTCTTCATGGTCAAATACCTTTCTTTCGAGAACATTCTTTATGCCCCCTCTCTTCTGAAACATGCTTCTTTTGCCTGAAAGGGGCTTTACAAAGCTTTGGCTCAATTGCGTGAGGGCTTCTTTTGGACTCTCGGTACCGACATCCATGTCTACCTACATCAGGACCGATGGGGATGATCTTCACCCATTTCACTTTCTGATGACCACCTTGATAATGACAAACTACCAATCCGCTGTCGTGACTTCATGTTCCTAGGACAACCTTAATGGAATGATCATCATATTCGCGATGTCTTCTCAGCATATGATGCAAATATTATCCTGCATGTTTCGATCTCTGCCACTCATCCGGACACCCTTCTTTGGGAGATCATGATTCGGGCCTTTATACTGTTCGGTCCGAATACCTCTTCTACAGCGATCGCCCCCCTCAATTACTAGGCCTTCATGTTTCTGGAAGCTTATTTTGAAATTGTCTGTTATCCTAAAAGTTTGCACCTTCGGTTGGCGAATTGGACGTGAAAGCCCTTCCTACAGAAAGTCGACTCCATGTTGCGGGCCTCTCCCTTGGTTCTTGCCCTTTGTGCTGGCATGACTCGAAGACGATCCTCCATGCTCTCCATGATTTTCCCGCATCAATTGAAGCCCTTCTTCTAGTAGGCATTCCCCGGGCCCTAGTCTCTAGTCGCACGGCTACTACTTTTGCCTGGCTTGAGGAAGTTGCTACTTCGCTCTCTCTAAACTCCTTTGCTCTTTTCCTTGTTGTGCTTTGGTACCTTTGGCGACGAATGAATGATTGGGTCTATGAGAAGTTTCTATGACCCATCTGGGTCTTGGTCTCTAATGCCCTCTGTCTCCACCGCGACTAGCGTACTACGACTGTGCCACCCTGCAACCTTCAGCCAACATCTTTCTTATCAGCTCTCTCTGAGCAAGTCTGGCGGTCGCCTTCTACTGGGAAAATCAAGGTGAATGCTGATGGCGCTTTTGACCTTTCCACCTACTCGACTTCCATTGGTGTTGTCGCTCGGTGTGGCAAAGGGACAGTGATTGGCGGTCTGGCTCGTCATATTGACAAACGCCTGGATGTATCTTTTACGGAGGCCTAAGCCCTGATTGTCGGACTACAGATGGACCACAATAAGGGGTGGTCCAATATTATCTTTGAGTCTGACTCGGCTATAGTGATGAACAAAACTAACAGATCTACAGCCGATTTATCTATCCTTTATAGCTCGCTCGCTCTGCAAACTTAGGTACACATAACATAGCTGCTTGGGCCCTTCGGTCCTCTTTCTCTTTGTGTTTCGACTCGGTTTGTCCCAAGATTATTTCTTCTATTATTCGTGAAGACATGTCATCCTCTTCTTAGTAATGATATCTTTGGGTACTTTTTTTCCCTCTTAGGTACCCCACCGGGCCCCGGCTTGGCGTGGATTTAGTGGGCCTACCTTTTCCTTAAAAAAAATAGGCGTGCAAGTCTAAATGGGCTTTATAGTGAACCTGTTGGAATTTTAATCGAGTAAAAAGTTCTAAAATTGTGGTTAACCTGTATAATCATATTGAAAATCCCATAATCAATATTTTAACTCATAAAATGTGATTTATTTTAGCGAAGGCAGCGCATGCAGAAATTCCTATACGGGATTAATACGAGATTTTTGGATAATTACGAATTTTCAAGATTTTATTTGATTATCTATAATTTAAATCAATATAGGATTCTGCAATATCTATTAGGATCATATTTATTTAATTAGGATTTTATTTTTAGCATTTATTTATTATTAGAAGTTACTTATCTAATTAGGAGATTAGATTTTAGCATTTATTTATTGTATTTAATTCCTAAGTTTAGTAGGATTAGAACTTCTCCATGGCCTATATAAAGGAGGCTTCACCCACATTGTAATTCAGATTTCATTGATTAATAAAAAGTTCTCTTTGGAGATTTTAGTATTCTTTGAGTTTGCAAGTGTTCAGTAAACTTGTCTAGAAGCCATCTTCAACATAAGATCATCGAGTTCTTGTGAGGGAGATCATCTTCACACTCTTGCTTGCCTAGGTAATTGCATCTAGGAGGGTGGGTTAGAGCCGCTTGAGGTTGCTTGCTTAGATAATTGCGTTTAAAAGGGTGCCGAGTACAAAACAACAATTATCAATTCATCACGCCATCTCCACATATTCAAGCTTCCTCCATTGACGCTAGCACCATAAGCAAATCTGAATTTTTAGATTTGTTCTTTATTTTGGTTTGTTTTGTTTTTCTCTTTATTCGAATTTGCGCTACTTTATCATATGGTATCGAATTCAGGTCGTTCTTGAGGATGTCAGTGAGCAACGTATCAGATTTTACCCTTATGGGGACTCGATGTCATTATTATTGTCGACTAGATCATTCAGTGTATGATTGTCCAGATAAGTTTTAGTTTCTAGAAAAAATTTGGAGAGATATGTTGTCTGAATTCATGTCTTCTAATGATATTGAAATCCGTGATCCGGAGCATGATCAAGAAATTTGTTCTTCTAAAGAACATGTGGAAGACGATACCATCGAGAGTTTAACCTTGCCTATTGATGAGGAAGAAATTATAAGTAGTGTGTTTGTTTCCAGTGACGAACCTACTATTTCGATTCAAGATAATCATCAAACGACAAACACCAACGAAGGTACCTTCCAATCAAAAGGTATCATTGAATGTTTTCATAATTCTATTTATGCTTATTCCACTTTTAGCATTAATAACAATTTTGAAGATGAGAATGACTTACTTTGCGACCAAAATAACAATCGTGATGATCCCAATGAGAAGCAACTTGTAAATTACATTGTAAAAAGAGACTCTGCAAAAGGATCCTTCAAGACGTCTTCTCTTCCATGGTACTTTGATGAACTTCCTCCATTTACCGATCTATATTCGAGGGCGGATCTTTTTGAGGAGTAGGGGAATGATACGAGCATGAGAGGGGTCAAAATAATCATCTTGGAAAAGAAGTTGAAACTGCTTTGCAAGTCAGAAACATCAGTCAACTTGCAAAGCATTTTTGGATGGGATCCAGGCATTTATGGCTCAACATGTCTTCTTGAAACTTGTCCGGCTTCAAATTAGCTTTCCAACGCATCTTGAAAAGCCTCAATCGGACATCTGGATCTCAAGATACATCTATTTTAGCAAAGGCAGCGCATGCAGAAATTCCTATACGGGATTAATACGAGATTTTTAGATAATTACGAATTTTCAAGATTTTATTTGATTATCTATAATTTAAATCAATATAGGATTCTGCAATATCTATTAGGATCAGATTTATTTAATTAGGATTTTAGTTTTAGCATTTATTTATTATTAGAAGTTACTTATCTAATTAGGAGATTAGATTTTAGCATTTATTTATTGTATTTAATTCCTAAGTTTAGTAGGATTAGAACTTCTCCATGGCCTATATAAAGGAGGCTTCACCCACATTGTAAGTCAGATTTCATTGATTAATAAAAAGTTCTCTTTGGAGATTTTAGTATTCTTTGAGTTTGCAAGTGTTCAGTAAACTTGTCTAGAAGCCATCTTCAACATAAGATCATCGAGTTCTTGTGAGGGAGATCATCTTCACACTCTTGCTTGCCTAGGTAATTGCATCTAGGAGGGTGGGTTAGAGCCGCTTGAGGTTGCTTGCTTAGATAATTTTGTCTAAGAGGGTGCCGAGGACAAAACAACAATTATCAATTCATCACGCCATCTCCACATAATCAAGCTTCCTCCATTGACGCCAGCACCATAAGCAAATATGAATTTTTAGATTTGTTCTTTATTTTGGTTTGTTTTGTTTTTCTCTTTATTCGAATTTGCGCTATTGTATCATTTGGTATCGAATTCAGGTCGTTCTTGAGGATGTCAGTGAGCAACGTATCAGATTTTACCCTTCTGGGGACTCGATGTCATTATTGTTGTCAACTAGATCATTCAGGGTATGATTGTCCAGATAAGTTTTATTTTAAAGAAAAAATTTGGAGAGATATGTTGTCTGAATTCATGTCTTCTAATGATATTGAAATCCGTGATCCGGAGCATGATCAAGAAATTTGTTCTTCTAAAGAACATGTGGAAGACGATACCATCGAGAGTTTAACCTTGCCTATTGATGAGGAAGAAATTATAAGTAGTGTGTTTGTTTCCAGTGACGAACCTACTATTTCGATTCAAGATAATCATCAAACGACAAACACCAACGAAGGTACCTTCCAATCAAAAGGTATCATTGAATGTTTTCATAATTCTATTTATGCTTATTCCTCTTTTAGCATTAATAACAATTTTGAAGATGAGAATGAGTTACTTTGCGACCAAAATAACAATCGTGATGATCCCAATGAGAAGGAACTTGTAAATTACATTGTAAAAAGAGACTCTGCAAAAGGATCCTTCAAGACGTCTTCTCTTCCATGGTACTTTGATGAACTTCCTCCATTTACCGATCTATATTCGAGGGCGAATCTTTTTGAGGAGTAGGGGAATGATACGAGCATGAGAGGGGTCAAAATAATCATCTTGGAAAAGAAGTTGAAACTGCTTTGCAAGTCAGAAACATCAGTCAACTTGCGAAGCATTTTTGGATGGGATCCAGGCATTTATGGCTCAACATGTCTTCTTAAAACTTTTCCGGCTGTAAATTAGCTTTCCAACGCATCTTGAAACGCCTCAATCGGACATCTGGATCTCAGGATACATCTATTTTAGTGAAGACAGCGCATGCAGAAATTCCTATACGGGATTAATACGGGATTTTTGGATAATTCAGATTTCATTGATTAATAAAAAGTTCTCTTTGGAGATTTTAGTATTCTTTGAGTTTGCAAGTATTCAGTAAACTTTTCTAGAAGCCATCTTCAACATAAGATCATCGAGTTCTTGTGAGGGAGATCATCTTCACACTCTTGCTTGCCTAGGTAATTGCATCTAGGAGGGTGGGTTAGAGCCGCTTGAGGTTGCTTGCTTAGATAATTGCGTCTAAGAGGGTGCCGAGGACAAAACAACAATTATCAATTCATCACGCCATCTCCACATATTCAAGCTTCCTCCATTGACGCCAGCACCATAAGCAAATCTGAATTTTTAGATTTGTTCTTTATTTTGGCTTGTTTTGTTTTTCTCTTTATTCGAATTTGAGCTACTCTATCATTTGGTATCAAATTCAGGTCGTTCTTGAGGATGTCAGTGAGCAACGTATCAGATTTTACCCTTCTGGGGACTCAATGTCATTATTGTTGTCGACTTGATCATTCAGGGTATGATTGTCCCGATAAGTTTTATTTTCAAGAAAAAATTTGGAGAGATATGTTGTCTGAATTCATGTCTTCTAATGATATTGAAATCCCTGATCCGGAGAATGATCAAGAAATTTGTTCTTCTAAAGAACATGTGGAAGACGATACCATCGAGAGTTTAACCTTGCCTATTGATGAGGAAGAAATTATAAGTAGTGTGTTTGTTTCCAGTGACGAACCTACTATTTCGATTCAAGATAATCATCAAACGACAAACACCAACGAAGGTACCTTCCAATCAAAAGGTATCATTGAATGTTTTCATAATTTTATTTATGCTTATTCCTCTTTTAGCATTAATAACAATTTTGAAGATGAGAATGACTTACTTTGCAACCAAAATAACAATCGTGATGATCCCAATGAGAAGGAACTTGTAAATTACATTGTAAAAAGAGACTCTGCAAAAGGATCCTTCAAGACGTCTTCTCTTCCATGGTACTTTGATGAACTTCCTCCATTTACCGATCTATATTCGAGGGCGGATCTTTTTGAGGAGTAGGGGAATGATACGAGCATGAGAGGGGTCAAAATAATCATCTTGGAAAAGAAGTTGAAAATGCTTTGCAAGTCAGAAACATCAGTCAACTTGCGAAGCATTTTTGGATGGGATCCAGGCATTTATGGCTCAACATGTCTTCTTGAAACTTGTCCGGCTGCAAATTAGCTTTCCACCGCATCTTGAAACGCCTCAATCGGACATCTGGATCTCAAGATACATCTATTTTAGCGTAGACAGCGCATGCAGAAATTCCTATACGGGATTTTTGGATAATTACGAATTTTCAAGATTTTATTTGATTATTTATAATTTAAATCAATATAGGATTCTGCAATATCTATTAGGATCGAATTTATTTAATTAGGATTTTATTTTTAGCATTTATTTATTATTAGAAGTTACTTGTCTAATTAGGACATTAGATTTTAGCATTTTATTTATTGTATTTAATTCCTAAGTTTAGTAGGATTAGAACTTCTCCATGGCCTATATAAATGAGGCTTCACCCACATTGTAATTCAGATATCATTGATTAATAAAAAGTGCTCTTTGGAGATTTTAGTATTCTTTGAGTTTGCAAGTGTTCAGTAAACTTGTCTAGAAGCCATCTTCAACATAAGATCATCAAGTTCTTGTGAGGGAGATCATCATCACACTCTTGCTTGCCTAGGTAATTGCATCTAGGAGGGTGGGTTAGAGTCGCTTGAGGTTGCTTGCTTAGATAATTGCGTCTAAGAGGGTGCCGAGGACAAAACAACAACTATGAATTCATCACGTCATCTCCACATATTCAAGCTTCCTCCATTGACGCCACCACCATAAGCAAATCTGAATTTTTAGATTTGTTCTTTATTTTGGTTTGTTTTGTTTTTCTATTTATTCGAATTTGTGCTACTCTATCACATAGAATTTTAACCGAGTAAAATGTTCTAAAATTGAGGTTAAACTGTATAATCATGTTCAAAAGCCCATAACCAAATATTTTAATTCATAAATTTTATTTAATCTTATTTTTCATCCATTTTGTTGGGGTTTAAGGCGTGCATGTCTAATTGGGCTTTATAATGGATACGTTAGAATTTTAACCAAGTAAAAAGTTCTTAAAATGAGGTTAAGCTATATAATCATGTTCAAAAGCCCAAAAATAAATTTTTTAAGTCATAAATGTGTTTTAATATTATTTTTCGGCCATTTTGTTGGGGGTTTAAGGAGTGCATGTCTAAATTGGCTTTATAGTGGACCTATTGGAATTTTAATCGAGTAAAAAGTTCTGAAATTGTGGTTAAGCTGTATAATCATGTTCAAAATCCATAATCAAATATTTTAATTCATAAAATTTGTTTTAATCTTATTTTTCGGGCATTTTATTGGGGTTTAAGGCGTGCATGTCTAAATGGGCTTTACAGTGGACCCGTTGGAATTTTAACCGAGTAAAAATTTATGAAAATGAGGTTAAGCTATATAATCATGTTCAAAAGCTCATAACTTAATATTTTAAGTCATAAAATGTGATTTAATCTTATTTTTCGACCGTTTTGTTGGGATTTAAGGCGTGCATGTCTAAATGGGCTTTATAAAATACCCTTTGGAATTTTAACCAAGTAAAAATTTGTGAAAATAAGGTTAAGCTATATAATCATGTTCAAAAGCCCAAAACTAAATATTTTAATTCTTAAAATTTGATTTAATCTTATTTTGTGGCCATTTTGTGTGGGTTTAAGACATGCGTGTCTAAATGGGCTTTATAGTGGACCCATTGGAATTTTAGCCGAGTAAAAATGTCTAAATATGAGGTTACGCTATATAATCATGTTCAAAAGCCCATAACTAAATATTTTAAGTCATAAAATGTGATTTAATCTTACTTTTTCGTCGTTTTGTTTGGGTTTAAGGAATGTATGTCTAAATGGGCTTTATAGTGGACCCGTTGGAATTTTAACAGAGTAAAAAGTTCTGAAATTGAGGTTAAGTTGTATAATCATGTTGAAAAGCCCATAAATAAATATTTTAATTCATAAAATTTGATTTAATCTTATTTTGCAGCCATTTTGTTGGGGTTTATGGATTGCATGTCTAAATTGGCTTTACAGTGGGCCCATTGAAGTTTTAACAGAGTAAAAAGTTTTGAAATTGAGGTTAAGCTATATAATTATGTTCAAAAGCCCATAATCAAATATTTTAACTCATAAATTTTGATTTAATCTTATTTTGTGGCCGTTTTATTGGGTTTAAGACATGCATGTCTAAATAGGCTTTACAGTGGACCCGTTGGAAATTCAAACGAGTAAAAATTTCTGAAAATGAGGTTATGCTATATAATCATGTTCAAATGTCCATAACTAATTATTTTAATTCTTAAATGTGATTTAATCTTATTTTTCGTCTGTTTTGTTGGAGTTTTAGGCGTGCATGTCTAAATGGGCTTTACAGTGGACCCGTTGAAATTTTTATCGAGTAAAAAGTTCTAAAATTGAGGTTAAGCTATATAATCATGTCCAAAAGCCCCTAACTAAATATTTTAATTCATAAAGTTTGATTTAATCTTATTTTGCGGCCATTTTGTTGGAGTTTAAGGTGTGCATGTCTAAATGCGCTTTACAGTGGATCCGTTGGAATTTTAACCGCGTAAAAAGTTCTAAAATTGAGTTTAAGCTATATAATCATATTCAAAAGCCCAGAATCAAATATTTTAACTCATAAAATGATAAGAGGCTGCCCGTTGATGAAGGCTTCCTTTGATTGTATTGGATCTAGGATAGAAGTAAGAATTCCTACACGGAAGTGTGGCTGCAAAAGAAAATGTTTAAGGAAGATAACATTCGGTTTTAAGGGTTGGTTTGGACGTTTTTGATGGAAGGGAGTGACGGTGTAATGAATGTTAGAAGATGCTGAAAAGGTGGTTGGAAATTTTGTTTAAAGATGGCATGTAGGACGGTGAAGAAAATGAAACAAGTTGCTGAAATTTTGGTGTAAGGTTGGCGTGTGAGATGGGTGAAGAAGATGATGAAAAGGTTTTTGGATTTTGGGTTAAAGAGATGAAGAAACAAAAAAAAAAAAAGTATGAACGAAGAACAAGGAAGAACCTATACTATAAGAAGTATAAACCCAAACCTTATACCTTCATTGCTCAAAATGGAGTTGGACCTATTGGTTATCGAATCAAGAACCACAAGTATCTAGTGTAGATGCCACAAGCAACAGTTCTTGATAAGTCTTGAAAGTTCAACGATGAACCAAAGTTGAGAGAAATTCTCACAAAGTAAAATTTATTCATTCCAGTCTCATTAATACAATGACTTAGGAGACTATTTATAAGTAAATACAAAGCACATGCAGAAATCATATTTGAATTATTTGCACATGCAAAATAATTCAAATTCAAATGAAAACTTCTTAATCGTATCCACTAATAGCGCCATGGGTGATTAAAGCACATGGGAAATATGATTTGAAGTATTTTGCACATGGGAAATCTGAATTTTGAATTATTCGCACATGGTGAATAATTCAAATTCAAACTTCCTTTCTTCTTATCCAAAGATGGCGCCTTGCTTGGTTAAAGAACACATGTTTAAATCTGAATTTTGAATAATTTGCACATGGTAATTATTCAACTTCAAATTTAACTCTTGGCCTTATCCTCTTTCAAGCCACCATGCTTGCTGAAGAGAGGGAATTTTGAATTCTAAATCTGCCTCCTTGGTCCATGCTTCATGCCACCTATGCTAGGTCACTTTGAGCTTGAGCTAGCTGCACATATAGTGTAGGACACTCCCCTAGGTGCAGGCACATGTCCCGAAACCTTTGAGCTACATTTGGACTCGTGAGCTAACATTGAGCTACGTAAGCTGAAGGTGAGCTGGATTGAGCTGAATCGGGATTGCTTGAGCTGAAATGAGTTGAATGACAATGTGTTGAGCTACTTTGAGCTGCACACTTATTGTTGAGCTGCATTTGAGTTGGCCTTAACTTCCTTAAGCAGTCCATACTTTATTATTCTCTGAAAATAAAGTTAAGCTATATAATCATGATCAAAAGCCCATAACTAAAGATTTTAATTCAAAAAATATTATTTTTCGGCTGTTTTATTGGGGTTTAAGGCGTGCATGTCTAAATGGGCTTTACAGTGGACCCGTTGCAATTTTAACCGAGTAAAAAGTTATAAAATAGATATTAAGCTGTATAATTATGTTCAAAAGCCCATAACTAAATATTTTGATTCATAAAATTTTATTTAATCTTATTTTGCGGCCATTTTGTTAGGGTTTAAAGCGTACATGCTTAAAAGGGCTTTACAATGGACCCGTTGGAATTTTAACCGAGTAAAAAGTTCTAAAAGTGAGGTTAAGCTATATAATTATAACAAAAATCCCATAATCAAATATTTTAACTCATAAAATTTTATTTAATCTTATTTTCTTGCCGTTTTGTTAGGTTTAAAGCGTGCATGTCTAAATGGGCTTTACAATGGATCGATTGGAATTTTAACCGAGTAAAAAGTTTTGAAAATGAGTTTAAGCTATATAATCAGGTTCAAAAGCCTATAATAAATATTTTAAGTCATAAAATATGATTTAATCTTATTTTTCATCAGTTTGGTTGGGGTTTAAGGCGTGCATGTCTAATTGGGCTTTATAGTGGACTGTTGGATTTTTAACCGAGTAAAAATTTTTGAAAATGAGGTTAAGCTATATAATCATGTTCAAAAGCCCATAACGAAATATTTTAAGTCATAAAATGTGATTTAATCTTATTTTTCGTTAGTTTGGTTGGATTTTAAGGCGTGCATGTCTAAATGGGCTTTATAGTGGACCCTTTGGATTTTTAATTGAGTAAAAAGTTCTGAAAATGAGGTTAAGCTATATAATCATGTTCAAAATCCCTTAACTAAAAATTTTAAGTCATAAAATATAATTTTTGGCTATTTTATTGGGGTTTAAGGCGTGCAAGACTAAATGGGCTTTATAGTGGACCAGTTGGAATTTTAACCGAGTATAAAGTTATAAAAATTGAGGTTAAGCTGTTTAATCATGTTCAAAAGCCATAATAAAAATTTTAACTCATAAAATTTTATTTAATCTTATTTTGTGGCCATTTTGTTGGGTTTAAGGTGTGCATTTCTAAATGAGCTCTACAGTGGACCGGTTGGAATTTTAACCTTCTTAAAAGTTTTGAAAATGAGGTTAAGCTATATAATCATGTTCAAAAGCCTATAACTAAATATTTTAATTCATAAAATTTTATTTAATCTTATTTTGTCGCCATTTTGTTGGGATTTAAGGCCTGCATGTCTAAGTGGGTTTTACAATGTACCCATTGGAATTTTAACGGACTAAAAAGTTCTAAAATTGAGTTTAAGCTATATAATCATTTTAAGAAGCCCATAATCAAATATTATAACTAATAAAAATTTATTTAATCTTATTTTGTGTCCGTTTTGTTGGGTTTATGGCGTACATGTCTAAATGGGCTTTATATTAGACCCGTTAAAATTTTAACTGAGTAAAAATTTCTAAAAATGAGGTTAATCTATATAATCATGTTCAAAATCCCATAACTAAATATTTTAAGTCACAAAATGTGATTTAATCTTATTTATCGTCAGTTTTGTTGGTGTTTAAGGCGTGCATATCTAAATGGGCTTTATAAGGACCGTTGGAATTTTAACCTAATAAAAAGTTCTGAAAATGAGGTTAAGCTATATAATCATGTTCAAAATCCCTTAACTAAATATTTTAAGTTATAAAATATTATTTTTGGTTGTTGTTTTGGGGTTTAAGGTGTGCATGTCTAAATGAGCTTTATAATGGACCCGTTACAATTTTAATTGAGTAAAAAATTCTAAAATTGAGATTAAGCTGTATAATCATGTTCAAAAGCCCATAACTAAACATTTTAATTCATAAAATTTGATTTAATCTTATTTTGCAGCCATTTTGTTGGGGTTTAAGGCGTGCATCGTTAAATGGGCTTTATAGTGGACCTGTTGGAATTTTAATAGAGTAAAAAGTTATAAAATTGAGGTTAAGCTATGTAATCATAATCAAAAGCAAAAATTAAATATTTTAACTCATAAAATTTTATTTAATCTTATTTTGTGGTTGTTTTGTTGGGTTTAAGGCGTGCATGTCTAAATGGGCTTTACAGTGGACCATTTGGAATTTTAAATGAGTAAAAAGTTCTGAAAATGAGGTTAGGCTATATAATCATGTTCAAAATCCCATAAATGAGAAACAGAAAGGGAGAGAGAGGATCCCCCGTTGCAATTTTAATCGAGTAAAGTTCTAAAAATTGAGGTTAAGCTGTATAATCATGTTCAAAAGTCCATAACTAAATATTTTAATTCATAAAATTTGATTTAATCTTATTTTGCGGCCATTTTGTTAGGGTTTAAGATGTTAATGTTTAAATGGGCTTTATAGTGGATCTGTTGGAATTTTAACCCAGTAAAAAGTTCTAAAATTGAGGTTAAGCTATATAATCATAATCAAAAGTCAAAATTAAATATTTTAACTCATAAAATTTTATTTAATCTTATTTTGTGGCTGTTTTGTTGGGTTTAAGGCGTGCATGTCTAAATGGGCTTTACAGTGGACCATTTGGAATTTTAAATGAGTAAAAAGTTTTGAAAATGAGGTTAGGCTATATAATCATGTTCAAAATCCCATAAATAAATATTTTAATTCATAAAATTTGATTTAATCTTATTTTGCAGCCATTTGTTGGGGTTTAAGGCGTGAAAGTCTAAGTGGGCTTTATTGTATACCCATTGGAATTTTAACTAACTAAAAAGTTCTAAAATTGAGGTTAAGCTATATAATCATATTCAAAAGCCCATAATCAAATATTTTAGATCACAAAATTTGATTCAATCTTATTTTGTGTCTGTTTTGTTGGGTTTGAGGCGTACATGTCTAAATGGGCTTTATAGTGGACCCATTGGAATTTTAACCAAGTAAAAAGTTCTAAAATTGAGGTTAAGCTATATAATCTTATTCAAAAGCCTGTAATCAAATATTTTAACTCATAAAATTTGATTTAATCTTATTTTGTGGTCGTTTTGTTCTATTTAAGGCTTACATGTCTGAACGGACTTTAGTGGACCTGTTGGAATTTTAAACGAGTAAAAATGTATAAAAATGAGGTTAAGCTATATAATGATGTTCAAAATCCCATAAATAAATATTTTAAGTCCTAAAATTTGATTTATTCTTATTCTTCGGCCATTTTGTTGAGGTTTAGGGCGTGCATGTCTTAATGTGCTTTACAGTGGATCCATTGGAATTTAACCGATTAAAATTTTGTGAAAATGAGGTTAAGCTATATAATCATGTTCAAAAGCCCATCACTAAATAATTTAAGTCATAAAATGTGATTTGATCTTATTTTCGGCCGTTTTATTGGGGTTTAAGGCGTGCATGTCTAAATGGGCATTATAGTGGACCCATTAGAATTTAACCGATTAAAAATTTATGAAAATGAGGTTAAGCTACATAATCATGTTCAAAACCTCATAACTATATATTTTAAGTCATAAAATGTGATTTGATCTTATTTTTCGGCCGTTTTGATGGGGTTTTAGGCGTGCATGTCTAAATGGGCTCTATAATGGACCGTTGGAATTTTAACAGAGTAAAAAGTTCTAAAATTGAGGTTAAGTTGTACGATCATGTTCAAAAGCCCATAACTAAAGATTTTCATTCATAAAATTTGATTTAATCTTTTTTGCGGCCATTTTGTTTAAGGCGTGCATGTCTAAATGGGCTTTATAGTGAGGTTAAGCTATATAATCATACTCAAAAGCCCATAATCAAATATTTTAACTCATAAAATTTGATTTAATTTTATTTTGTGGTCGTTTTGTTGGGTTTAAGGCATGTATGTCTAAATGGGTTTTACGATGGACCCGTTGGAATTTTAATTGAGTAAAATTTTTTGAAAATGAGGTTATGCTATATAATCATGTTCAGAAGCCAATAATTATATATTTTAATTCGTAAAATGAGATTTAATATTATTTTTCGTATGTTTTGATGGGGTTTAAGGCATGCATGTCTAAATGGGCTTTACAGTGGACCCGTTGGACCAACCTCTTGCACGTCCAAGTTGAATACCGGCTATAATTGCATGAAGCTCAGCCAAAGTAGCATTTAGGCAACCAGTTGAATGTTGAGCTAATCCGCCAAGAACAACACCTTTATCATCTCTCGCAATAATTCCTATGGTTCTATCCTTAGAAGCCGGAATAAATGAGCCATCTATATTAATCTTAACAGTCCCAATCCTCGGGGGGCTCAAACGTGGGTTTGCTAACACGGGGTCATTAGTCGGAGGAGGCCGGACATGGTTGGTCGATGTCCAGCAGAGAATTTAGGGCTTGTCATCATGGCAGCAGATTAGTCTCGGATAAGGCCTTGAGAGTTTAGCATTGTGAGCCAAGGTGGTTGCAAACGATTATTATGGACTCAGTCATTTCGACGATTCCATAAATTCCATAGAACAATAAGAAACAAGACAAAGGTGCCACGTGGGAGAATGGAGGGCTCTTCTTCTAGCCACAAGAGAATAAATGTGGTAGTGTTGTAAATAAGCTTATTTTGAAGACCAGCCAAATGTAGAGCCTCAGTTGAACTGGACAGTCACGTAAGGCATGGATGGTGGTTTCAGGGGCTAGGTAGCAAAGAGGGCATATGCTTAGGGCTGGGTTTGCCAATCGTAGTCTTTGAAAAGTCGACATGGCATCATGACCTGCCTGCCATCCAAAAGACCAAATCTTAGGAAAAATAGGCATCTTGGAAAGAATCTTCTAGATATGTGATGGCTGATCTAAAGGGCCAGACGACCTTTATAAGAACAGATATCTCGATCTAACAGAGTAGATTCCAGAGTCATGGTTGCTCCAAAGTATTGTGTCGTGATTGTCATTAATAATAGGGATATGGGAGATTGTGTTTGCATCGTCCAATTCAAAATAACGACGGATTTTTGCTTCATCCCAAGTAGGTTACCCTCTTAACATGAAATCACGACAACGAATTAGTTTTTCATCGTTGTCTGTATAATCACCGTATAAATAGAGAGCATAAGCACCACCCCAGTTATTCGAGTGCACACAAATCTTACTATTATGCCCGGTGATTGAAAGAACCTGGAGCATAGCTTACATATGGCTTGGTGAAGACCTTTCCAAGCGAATGAAGATTTCTTACGAGCCTCGACATCAAAGATATTCCCAAAAATGAAGTACCGTGCCTTGTAGACACGAGATAATAGCGAATTAGGCTCAGTGATTAGATGCCAAATTTGCTTGACCAACAAAGCAGCGTAACATTGAATCCCAAGCAATCATATGCCAACCCTTTTTGTATTTGTTACCCGATAACCAGTAACATCACATAGATTTAGACAAATTATTAATTAGGTATTGAGGCAACAAGTAACATGACATGACGTACTGTGGCAATGATTGAACAACCGATTTGATGAATACCTCCCGTCCGCTGAACTATAGTAGATAATTGTTCCAACTGGCCACATGGGAGTTCACTTTGTCTGTAGTAAACCCAAGTTTAGCCGTTTTATTTTGCCCGATTAGAAGTGGAATTCCTATATAAATTCCTAGATCGTTAACTTCACGGACATAGAGAATATTGTGTAAAGCTTGATTATAACCAGAGTGGTACGGGGACTGAAGAAGATTGTTGATTTTTTGAAATTGACTGTTTGCCCCGAGGAAGAAGCTTAAAGTTGAAGAATTTATTTAACACAAGTAACTTCTTGAATATTATTTTGAACAAAAATCATACTATCATCATCAAAAAGAAGATGATTGACCCAGCGTAGTCAAGAGTCCTTGGTGCAAATGAGAAACAGAAAGGAGAGAGAGGATCCCCGTTGCAATTTTAATCGAGTAAAGTTCTAAAAATTGAGGTTAAGCTGTATAATCATGTTCAAAAGTCCATAACTAAATATTTTAATTCATAAAATTTGATTTAATCTTATTTTGCGGCCATTTTGTTAGGGTTTAAGATGTTAATGTTTAAATGGGCTTTATAGTGGATCTGTTGGAATTTTAACCCAGTAAGAAGTTCTAAAATTGAGGTTAAGCTATATAATCATAATCAAAAGTCAAAATTAAATATTTTAACTCATAAAATTTTATTTAATCTTATTTTGTGGCTGTTTTGTTGGGTTTAAGGCATGCATGTCTAAATGGGCTTTACAGTGGACCATTTGGAATTTTAAATGAGTAAAAAGTTTTGAAAATGAGGTTAAGCTATATAATCATGTTCAAAATCCCATAAATAAATATTTTAATTCATAAAATTTTATTTAATCTTATTTTGTAGCCATTTGTTGGGGTTTAAGCCTTGAAAGTCTAAGTGGGCTTTATTGTATACCCATTGGAATTTTAACTGACTAAAAAGTTCTAAAATTGAGGTTAAGATATATAATCATATTCAAAAGCCCATAATAAAATATTTTAACTCAAAAAATTTGATTCAATCTTATTTTGTGTCTATTTTGTTGGGTTTGAGTCGTACATGTCTAAAGGGGCTTTATAGTGGACCGTTAGAATTTTAACCAAGTAAACAGTTCTGAAATTGAGGTTAAGCTATATAATCTTATTCAAAAGCCTGTAATCAAATATTTTAACTCATAAAATTTGATTTAATCTTATTTTGTGGCCGTTTTGTTCTATTTAAGGCTTACATGTTTGAACGGACTTTATAGTGGACCTGTTGGAATTTTAAACGAGTAAAAATGTATAAAAATGAGGTTAAGCTATATAATGATGTTCAAAAGCCCATAACTAAATATTTTAAGTCCTAAAATTTGATTTATTCTTATTCTTCGGCCATTTTGTTGAGGTTTAAGGCGTGCATGTCTTAATGTGCTTTACAGTGCATCCATTGGAATTTAACCGATTAAAATTTTGTAAAAATGATGTTAAGCTATATAATCATGTTCAAAAGCCCATAACTAAATAATTTAAGTCATAATACGTGATTTGATCTTATTTTCGGCTGTTTTATTGGGGTTTAAGGCGTGCATGTCTAAATGGGCATTACAGTGGACTCAATAGAATTTAACCAATTAAAAATTTATGAAAATGAGGTTAAGCTATATAATCATGTTCAAAATCTCATAACTAAATATTTTAAGCCATAAAATGTGATTTGATCTTATTTTTCGTCCGTTTTGCTGGGGTTTTAGGCGTGCATGTCTAAATGGGCTCTATAGTGGACCCGTTGGAATTTTAACTGAGTAAAAAGTTCTAAAATTGAGGTTAAGTTGTACGATCATGTTCAAAAGCCCATAACTAAAGATTTTAATTCATAAAATTTGATTTAATCTTTTTTGCGGCCATTTTTTTAAAGCGTGCATGTCTAAATGGGCTTTATAGTGAGGTTAAGCTATATAATCATATTCAAATCCCATAATCAAATATTTTAACTCATAAAATTTGATTTAATTTTATTTTGTGGTCGTTTTGTTGGGTTTAAGGCATGTATGTCTAAATGGGTTTTACGATGGACCCGTTGGAATTTCAACTGAGTAAAAATTTTTGAAAATGAGGTTATGCTATATAATCATGTTCAGAAGCCAATAATTATATATTTTAATTCGTAAAATGAGATTTAATATTATTTTTCGTATGTTTTGTTGGGGTTTAAGGCATGCATGTCTAAATGGGCTTTACAGTGGACCCGTTGGACCAACCTCTTGCACGTCCAAGTTGAATACCGGCTATAATTGCATGAAGCTCAGCCAAAGTAGCATTTAGGCAACCAGCTGAATGTTGAGCTAATCCGCCAAGAACAACACCTTTATCATCTCTTGCAATAACTCCTATGGTTCTATCCTTAGAAGCCGGAAGAAATGAGCCATCTATATTAATCTTAACAGTCCAAATCCTCGGGGGGCTCCAACGTGGGTTTGCTAACTCGGGGTCATTAGTCAGAGGAGGCCGGACATGGTTGGTCGATGTACAGCAGAGAAGTTGGGGCTTGTCGTCATGGCAGCAGATTAGTCTCGGATAAGGCCTTGAGAGTTTAGCATTGTGAGGCAAGGTGGTTGCAAACGATTATTATGGACTCAGTCATTTCAACGATTCCATAAATTCCAAAGAACAATAAGAAACAAGACAAAGGTGCCACGTGGGAGAATGGAGGCCCCTTCTTCTAGCCATAAGAGAATAAATATGGTAGTGTTGTAAATAAGCTTATTTTGAAGACCAGCCAAATGTAGAGCCTCAGTTGAACTGGACAGTCACGTAAGGCATGGATGGTGGTTTCAGGGGCTAGGTAGCAAAGAGGGCATATGCTTAGGGCTGGGTTTGCCAATCGTAGTCTTTGAAAAGTCGGCATGGCATCAAGACCTGCCCGCCATCCAAAAGACCAAATCTTAGGAATAATAGGCATCTTGGAATGAATCTTCTAGATATGTGATGGCTGATCTAAAGGGCCAGACGGCCTTTACAAAACAGATATCTCGATCTAACAGAGTAGATGCCAGAGTCATGGTTGCTCTAAAGTATTGTGTCGTGATTGTCATTAATAATAGGGATATGGGGGATTGTGTTTGCATCGTCCAATTCAAAATAATGATGGATTTTTGTTTCATCCCAAGTAGGTTACCCTCTTAACAAGAAATCACGACAACGAATCAGTATTTCATCATTGTTTGTATAATCACCGTATAAATAGAGAGCATAAGCACCACCCAAGTTATTTGAGTGCACACATATCTTGCTATTAATGCCCGGTGCTTGAAAGAACCTGGAGCATAGCTTACATATGGCTTGGCGAAGACCTTTCCAAGCGAATGAAGATTTCTTACGAGCTTCGACATTAAAGATATTCCCAAAAACGAATTATCGTGCCTTGTAGACACGAGATAATAGCGAATTAGGCTTAGTGATTAGACGCCAAATTTGCTTGACCAACAAAGCAGTGTAACATCGAATCACAAGCAATCATATGCCAACCCTTTTTGTTGTTGCAACCCGACAACCAGTAACATCGTATAGATTTAGACAAATTATCAATTAGGTATTGAGGCAACAAGTAACATGACATGACGTACTGTGGCAATGATTGAACAACCGATTTGATGAATACCTCCCGTCCGCTGAACTAGAGTAGATAATTGTTCCAACTGGCCACACGGGAGTTCACTGTCTCTAGTAAACCCAAGTTTAGTTGTTTTATTTTGCCCGATTAGAAGAGGAATTCCTAGATAAATTCCTGGATCGTTAACTTCCGGGACATGGAAAATATTGTGTAAAGCTTGATTATAACCAGAGTGGTACGAGGACTGAAGAAGATTGTTGATTTTTTGAAATTGACTGCTTGCCCCGAGGAAGAAGCATAAAGTTGAAGAATTTATTTAAAACGAGTAACTTCTTGAATATTATTTTGAACAAAAATCATACTACCATCATCAAAAAGAAGATGATTGACCCAGCGTAGTCGAGAGTCCTTGGTGCAAATGAGAAACAGAAAGGGAGAGAGAGGATCACCCGTTGCAATTTTTATCGAGTAAAAAGTTCTGAAAATTGAGGTTAAGCTGTATAATCATGTTCAAAAGTCCATAACTAAATATTTTAATTCATAAAATTTGATTTAATCTTATTTTGAGGCCATTTTGTTAGGGTTTAAGATGTTCATGTTTAAATGGGCTTTATAGTGGATCTGTTGGAATTTTAACCGAGTAAAAAGTTCTAAAATTGAGGTTAAGCTATATAATCATAATCAAAAGTCAAAATTAAATATTTTAACTCATAAAATTTTATTTAATCTTATTTTGTGGCTGTTTTGTTGGGTTTAAGGCGTGCATGTCTAAATGGGATTTAAAATGGAACAGTTAGAATTTTAAATGAGTAAAAAGTTCTGAAAATGAGGTTAAGCTATATAATCATGTTCAAAATCCTATAAATATATATTTTAATTCATAAAATTTGGTTTAATCTTATTTTGCAGCCATTTTGATGGGGCTTAAGGCGTGCAAGTCTAAGTGGGCTTTACAGTAAACCCATTAGAATTTTAACCGACTAAAAAGTTCTAAAATTAGGTTAATCTATATAATCATATTCAAAAGCCCATAATCAAATATTTTAACTCATAAAAAAATTTATTCAATCTTTTTTTGTGTTCGTTTTATTGGGTTTGAGGCGTACATGTCTAAACGGGCTTTATAGTGGACTCGTTGGAATTTTAACCTAGGAAAAATTTCTAAAAATGAGGTTAAGCTATATAATCATGTTCAAAAGCCCATAATGTCTTCCACATTTTCCCACCAAATATTTGAGTGATCAAACAAGCCCTTAATTTTATTTTTTTTATGTCGACCATTTGCACGAGCATGAAAAAAAGAGGTGTTCTTATCTCCTTAGGCAAGCCAAGAGATGCGCGAGCGTTGAGCCCAATACACTTCCTGTGGATCAAGAAGACGACGAAGCTCGAATTTAGCCACTAGAAATGTCTATTCATCGGCAGTGGAAAGACATCAACGGAGATAAGAATTTATTTGTTTATTTAACTCATTAATGTGACATGTGGAGGAGATTCGTTGGTATGATTGCCAGTCCTTTAAGCAAGAACCGACAACTTGTATTTTTTGCACAGCCGAACCATGAGTGGCTAACCAAGTTGTTTGAATAATGGATACACAATCGGCGTCATTCTCCCAACAATTTTCAAAACGAAAATGATCATCATTAGGCACACAGCGATTAGCAATAGCATGATCAGTCTCCATGGGGATGAAACAATGGTCAGAATTCGCATGGAAATCAGAAGTTGCGCGATAGTTAGGATGCTTATTAAGCCAAGCCGTATTAGCCACAAACGATCAAGACGTTCAAAAATGGTTGTAGTTCGAGGTCCGGATTTGGTCCAAGTGAACCAACCTTTGACCGGTTTGTAATCAAAAAGGTTATTACGGGATAAGCAGTCCCTAAAATTGTCAATTTGTGAGCGAGCACGCCAACAGCCACCTTGTTTTTCGTTATCAGACAGGATCTCATTTGAATCTCCTCCAATTAGCTAGGGAAGAGGCGAGGAAGAGATTAAAGTGTCAATTAGCTCCCAAGTTTTAGTTTTTTTATTTGTTTCAGCGTAGCCATAGATACCAGAAAAATGGAAATGAGTTGTATTTGTATGAATAAGAGTGTCGATATAATGGTCTGAGTACGAAAGCAAATCGACGTTGATATTATTATTCTATAGAAGAATTATTCCAGAACAAGTTTGACTGGCATCAACAGTGATACAACCATACATACTAAGGGTAATTCGTAGTCTTTCACTATAATATTTGTTGAGACAAGTTTTGCATAGAAACAATAAATCAGGATTAAACTTAGCGACAACTCGTCATAAAGCCTTAACTGCCTAGGCTTTACCAAGACCCCGACAGTTCCAGCATAAGATTTTCATTTTCCTAGGCGGGGTTGAACGTCAACCTCTGGTGGAGAGTTTTTTTCACTACCCATCCCAGCTGTGTTATTTTTGGTTGAAGGGCGAGCCTTCTTAGTGGTTCGAAATAAGAAATTCAAATGATAAAATTGATCCGTTTGAAAATAGTACCCGAAAATAGGGATGGGAAATTGAAATGACTGATACTTGTTATTCTTGACAAAATTAAAGAGTTTAATTAAGAAAGAAAAAAGAATGGTAAGAAGGAAAATAAATCCTTGGGAAACGAATATGGAAAGTTGAAATTTAGATAGAGAAAGAGTAGATTTAAGAGCACAGTAGAATTTAAAAGTAGAAACATGTGATACCAGTTTTAGCTGAAAAGGCCATAGGAATAGAGTTGAATGGATAGTTGATTGAGTTGCTAGAGTAAAATTAAGCAGTTGAAATGAATAAATACATTTGGAAATTGTATCAGTAGGAAAGTAAAAATCCCAAAGATGAAATATTGCAATGAAATTGATGGAAATGGTAATAAAATTGGGAAACAGATTAAATAGAAATTTAAACCATATGGGGTAAGAATTAAATATTGCAAGGAAGTTTAGGATTAAATGATATTTAATACAAATTGAGTCTAATTGGAAAGAATTAAGAGGAAAAAAGATGGGAGGGAATTCAAAGTATAATTTAGGTAAGATAATTTTGATGGCAAAATCAAAATTTGAGTGATTTACGTGGGAAATAATAGCTGATAAATAAGTAAGGAATAAACATGGAGTTAAATATAAAATTAAATAGAACGAAATATGGAAGCATTATATGTGAGTAAAGAAGAAAATATTTTCGTAGAAATTGTTTTGTAGACAACCACATTCATGGCAATAATTCCTATTTTCATGTGTGGTGAGATTCTTATCAGTGAATAGTAGTTATTATTGATAAAACTAAAAAATTTAATTAATAAAGAAATAAGAGTGTTAAGAAGGAAATTAACTCCAAGGGAAACGAATATGGAAAGTTGGAAGTTAGATAGAGAAAGTGTAGTTTTATCATCATAGTACAATTTAATTGTAGAGCAATGTGATATCCGTATTAATCGAATAGGCCAATGGAATAGAGTTAAATACATAGTAAATTGAGTTGTAGGAGAAAAATTAATAAGGAGAATTGAATAATTATAGCTGAAAATAGTGTCAGTAGGAAAGTAAAAAACCCAAAGGTGAAATATTGCAAGGGAGTTGATGGAAACGATAAAAAATTTGGAGAAAGAATTAAATAGATATGTAATCCTATGGGAAAGAATTAAATATTGCAAGTGAGTTGAGGATTAAATGATTTTTAATCCATGTTGGATTCAGATGGAAAGAATTAGGAGGAAAGAAAAGGATGAGAGCTAATTCAAAGTTTAATTTAGGTAAATTAATTTTTATAGAGAAGTCAAATTTTGTGTGATTTACATGGGAATTAATATCTATTAAATAGATATAGAATAAATATGGAGTTAAGCATATTATTAAATAAGAAATGAAACCCTGGAAAAATTGGGGAAAGATATGAAAATAAATTGAAACCTTATTGGTTTCGATTGGAGAGTATTAAGATTGGAAAGAGTGTTGTAAAGGACTCTAAGTGTTATGTTTTGTAACATAATTTTGATAGTGGATTCAAGAAAGGGAAGTTCCAGTGACGGTAAGTCAAAGTGTAATTTAGGAAAAGGTATTATTATAGACAAGGCAATATTCAATTGATTTTCTTGGGAAATAATAGTTATTAAGTAGATGTGGAAAATATATGGAGTTGAGCATAGTATTGAGAAATGAATTAAACCTTTTGCGAGAATAAATATGGAATACGTATGTGTGGGTAAAAAAATTGATTCTGTAGGAATGGAAATAATTCCTTTTTCCGAGTTTGATAAAATTCCTATCAGATATAAATTCCTATTAAAAACGTAACATTCAAAGGTGGAATAGGTGTAATTGTTGACTGAGTTATAAAACTTAATTGGTGAGTAGTTATAGTTGGTAATAAAGGAAGAAATTTCAATGAGACCAAGCATTTTAGGAATGTGCGGTAGTGATTTAAAACAGTTAGACCATTGGAATAGATTCAAATGGAATATTAATTGATTAAAAAAGGAATATTGGGTAATTAGAATATAGTGATAGCTATGAAAATTGTCTATAGAAACGTATAAGGAGAAGATTCGAATTTGCATAATTATCATTAATTAATTCTTCCATATTAAAAATAGCATTAATCGATTCTTCCATATTAAGAATATTGTCATTTTAGTTTGAATATTATAATCATGGAAGCAGTTAATGGCCAATAGCGTTTTAAATAAGGGATTAATTGTGGATATGGTTGGAATTTTAATTACGTTTGAATTAATTTCCAAGGATCGTATAGGATTATTAGTGATTGCAACGTAAGTTTGGAATTTTATTGTGATGAATGGTAAAAAAATGATTCCAGTGACAGTCGTGTTATATTTGGTTGCATACAATATTCGAGAATTGGTATTGTATGTGTTTCGAAGACCATATCCAAATGTAATCAGAGATAAATTTATTTTAATAATTTTAACATGTAACATTGTGAAAAGTATATCGAACAAAGAGTTGCGATAGCTTAATTATTTCGGTAATTATTAATAGAGAAAATCAACCAAGGTCGTAGAGACCATAATAAATACCTTACAAAGGTAATAATTTGGGATGCTGTAGAGCGCCCTTTAAACTCTTTCCCCTGATATGTACAGAGGGATAAGAGAGTAATGTTGTAAAAAGTAAATGGATTAATAAAAAAGCCATCTATATCTGAATGGGTTAAAAAGAATATGTATTCCAATGCACCTTGAAAGGTGAAGCTCCTGGTGGAAAAGAAATGATTGAAAAAGAGTTCTAAATTAAATGGAAAAGAACAAAATTGTTCTGGGTTTATCATGAAATCTTGTGAAATGTATATTGAGCAGATTATTATTTTCATCCTTTGATAAACAATAAGAGATGATTCGATGGTGTAAAATGGGAGCCAAGCATAAAAGCAATAAACATTCTGAATAAAATGGGTGGAAGCGTTTGGGTTTAAAGGAAACCAAGTAGCATTATAAAGAGGATTAAACCAAACATGAATTGTAAAAGATGAAAAAATTGGGGTGTAAAAGAAAAATAAATAAACCAAACATATAGAGATTTGCTTTACACTTGATACACAGATTCTAAAGGAGTAAAAGAAACAGTACCAAGAAGAAATCCATTCAAGTTTAACTGATTGGAAGAAATAGAAATAACAATAATAAAAATAAAAACGAAGGTGTGATCGAGAAGAATCACCTCTCCACACTATAAGATAACTTCGGATCCAAAAGGGCAGTCATAGATCGTAGAGAAACAGCGACAATGGCACCCAAAAAACAGCCAACTTATGCTGTCCAGAAAACGATCCCGGAGCACTAGATCCTAAACATAGGTGTAACACCGCCGGCGAAGAAGGAGGTGGACTGCAGAACCACGGTAAGGTTTCTAGGCTGCTCTTCATGGCTGGACGGCGGAGGAGAAGAACAAGGGAAGGAAGGAAAGGTGGATAGGAGAGAAAGAGTTGAGAGACTTTCGATCACACCACCTACCGGTTGGACCCGATAATTTTAACCGAGTAAAAAGTTCTAAAATTGAGGTTAAACTATATAATCATATGCAAAAGCCCATAATCAAATATTTTAACTCATAAAAATTGATTTAATCTTATTTTGTGGTCATTTTGTTGTGTTTAAGGCATGCATGTCTAAATGAGCTTTACAGTGGACCCATTGGAGTTTTAACAAAGTAAAAATTTCTGAAAATAAGGTTAAGCTATATAATCATGTTCAAAAGCTCATAACTAAAAATTTTAAGTTATAAAATGTGATTTAATCTTATTTTTCGTCCGTTTTATTGGGGTTTAAGGCGTGCATGTCTAAATTTGATTTAATATTATTTTGTGACTGTTTTGTTGGGTTTAAGACGTGCATGTCTAAATGGGCTTTATAGTTGACCCGTTGGAATAAAAACCAAGTAAAAATTTTTGAAAATGATTTTATGCTATATAATCATGTCCAAAAGTCCATAACTAAATCTTTTTAGTCATAAAATGTGATTTAATCTTATTTTTCGTCCATTTTGTTGGGGTTTAAGACGTGCATAACTAAATGGGCTTTACTGTGGACTCGTTGGAATTTTAACTGAGTAAAAAGTTCTAAAATTGAGGTTAAATTGTATAATCGTGTTTAAAAGACAATAACTAAATATTTTAATTAATAAAATTTTATTTAATCTTATTTTCTGGTCATTTTGTTGGGTTTAAGGCGTGCATGTTTAAATGGGCTTTATAGTGGACCTGTTGGAATTTGAACCTAGTAAAAAGTTTTAAAATTGAGGTTAAGCTATATAATCATATTCAAAAGCCCATAATCAAATATTTTAACTAATAAAATTTGATTTAATCTTATTTTCTAGTCGTTTTGTTGGGTTTATGGCGTGCATGTTTAAATGAGCTTTATAGGGGACCTGTTGGAATTTTAACCGAGTAAAAGGTTATAAAATTGAGGTTAAGCTGTATGATCATATTCAAAAGCCCATAATCAAATATTTTAACTCATAAAATTTGATTTAATCTTATTTTGTGGCCGTTTTGTTGTGTGTAAGGCATGCATGTCTAAATGGGCTTTATAGTGGACTAGTTGGAATTTTAACCGAGTAAAATTTTTTGAAAATGAAGTTAAGATATATAATCATGTTCAAAATCACATAATTAAATATTTTATGTATAAAATGTGATTTAACGTTATTTTTCAACCGTTTTGTTACGGTTTAAGGCGTGCATGTATAAATAGGCTTTATAGTGGACCCGTTGGAATTTTAATAGAGTAAAAAGTTCTAAAATTGAGGTTAAGCTGTATAATCATGAACAAAAGCCCGTAATCAAATATTTTAACTCATAAAATTTGATTTAATCATATTTTGTGGCCGTTTTGTTGGGTCTAAGGCGTGCATGTCTAAATGAGCTTTATAGTGTACTTGTTGGAATTTTAATCGATTAAAATTTTTTGAAAATGAGGTTAAACTATATAATCATGTTCAAAAGCTCATAACTAAATATTTTAAGTCTTAAAATGTAATTTAATATTATTTTTTGGCCATTTTGATGGGATTAAAAGCATGCATGTCTAAATGGGCTATACAGTGGACCCATTGGAATTTTAACAAAGTAATTTTTTTAAATGAGGTTAAGCTATATAATCATGTTTAAAAGCCCAAAAATAAATATTTATATTCATAAAATTTGATTTAATCTTATTTTGCGGCCATTTTGTTGGGGTTTATGGCGTGCATGTCTAAATGGGCTTTACAGTTGACCCGTTGGAATTTTAACAGCGTAGAAATTTTTGAAAATGAGGTTAAGCTATCTAATCATGTTCAAAAGCACATAACTAAATATTTTAATTCATAAAACGTGATTTAATCTTATTTTTTGGACATTTTGTTGGGGTTTAAGGCGTGCATGTCTAAATGGGCTTTATAGTGGACCCGTTGAAATTTTAACCGAGTAAAAAGTTCTAAAATCGATTTAATCTATATAATCATGTTCAAAATCTCATAATAAATATTTTAATTCATAAATTTTGATTTAATCTTATTTTGTGGCCATTTTGTTGGGGTCTAAGGCATGCATGTCTATATGAGCTTTACAGTGGTCCCGTTGGAATTTTAACCGAGTTAAAAGTTCTAAAATTAATTTTAAGATGTATAATCATGTTCAAAAGCCCATAACTAAATATCTTAATTTATAAAATTTGATTTAATCTTATTTTGATGTCTAAATGGGCTTTACAGTGGACCCGTTGGAATTTTAATCGAGTAAAAAGTTCTAAAATTGAGGTTAAGCTGTATAATCATGTTCAAAAGCCTATAACTAAATATTTTAATTCATAAATTTTGATTTAATCTTATTTTGTTGGGGTTTAAGGCGTGCATATCTAAATGGGCTTTACAGTGGACCCGTTTGAATTTTAACCGAGTAAAAATTTCTAAAAATGATGTTAAGCTATATAATCATGTTTAAAATCCCATGAGTAAATATTTTAATTCAGAAAACGTGATTTAATCTTATTTTTCGGCCATTTTGTTGGGGTTTAAGGCGTGCATGTCTAAATGGGCTTTAGAGTGGACCCGTTAGAATTTTAACCGAGTAAAAATTTTTGAAAATGAGGTTAAGCAATATAATCATATTCAAAAGCCCATAACTAAAATTTTTAAGTAATAAAATGTGAGTTAATCTTAATTTTCGTTCGTTTTGTTGGGTTTAAGGCGTGCATGTCTAAATGGGCTTTATAGTTGACCCGTTGGAGTTTTAACCGAGTAATTTTTTTTGAAAATGAGGTTAAGCTAATATAATCATGTTCAAAAGCTCATAAATAAATATTTTAAGTCATAAAATGTGATTTAATATTTTTTTCTGATCATTTTATTGGGTTTCAAGGCGAGCGTGTCTAAATGGGCTTTATAGTGGACCCGTTGTAATTTTATCCGAGTAAAAATTTCTAAAATTGAGGTTAAGCTGTATAATCATGTTCAAGATCCCATACCTAAATATTCCAATCCATAAAATTTGATTTAATCTTATTTTTTGACCGTTTTTTGGGGTTTAAGGCGTGCATGTCTAAATGGGCTTATAGTGGACCCGTTGGAATTTTAATCTAGTAAAAAGTTCTAAAATTGAGGTTAAGCTATATAATCATGTTCAAAAGCCCATAATCAAATATTTTAACTCATAAAATTTTATTTAATCTTATTTTGTGGCTGTTTTGTGGGGTCTTACAGTGGACCCGTTGGAATTTTAATCGAGTAAAAAGTTATAAAATTAAGGTTAAGCTATCTAATCATATTCAAAAGCCCATAATCAAATATTTTAACTCATAAAATTTGGTTTAATATTATTTTGTGCCCGTTTTGTTGGATTTTTACTAGTCGACATGTATATTAAAACGTGAAGCATGCTCTGATATGAATCGTATTTTATTCAGAATCTAAATGATTTTAAATTAACCTCAATTTTAGAACTTTTTACTCAGTTAAAATTTCATAGGTCCACTGTAAGCCCAATTAGACATACATGCCTTAAACCCCAAGTAATGGCCGCAAAATAAGATTAAATCAAATTTTATGAATTAAAATATTTAGTTATGGGCTTTTGAACATGATTATGCAGCATAACCTCAATTTTAAAACTTCTGACTAGGTTAAAATTCCAGTGGGTCCACCGTAAAAGCCCATTTAGACATGCACGTCTTAAACATCAACAAAACGGCCACAAAATAGGATTAAATCAAATTTTATATGTTAAAATATTTGATTGTGAGATTTTGAATATGATTATATAGATTAAACTCAATTTTAGAACTTTTTACTAGGTTAAACTTCCAACAGGTCCACTGTAAACCCCATTTAGACATGCACGCCTTAAACCCAGCAAACGGTGAAAAATAAGATCAAATCACATTTTATGACTTAAAATATTTAGTTATGGGGTTTTGAACATGATTATATAGCTTAACCACAATTTCATAAATTTTTACTTAGTTAAAATTCTAACGGGTCCACTGTAAAGCCCATTTAGACATGCACGGCCAACCAAACAGACGCAAAATAAGATTAAATGCCATCTTATGAGTTAAAATATTTAGTAATGGGATTTTGAACATGATTATATAGCTTAACCACATTTTTAGAAATTTTTACTCGGTTAAAATTCCAACGGGTCCACTATAAAGCCCATTTAGACATGAACGCCTTAAACCCCAACAAAACGGCCGAAAAATAAGATTAAATCACATTTTATGACTTAACATAATAATGGGCTTTTGAAAATGATAATGTAGCTTAACCTCATTTTCAAACTTTTTTACTCGGATAAAATTCCAACGGGTCCACTGTAAAGCCCAATTAGACATACATGCCTTAAACCCAACAAAATGGCCACAAAATAAGATTAAATCAAATTTTATGAATTAAAATATTTAGTTATGGGCTTTTGAACATTATTATACACCTTAACCATAATTTTAGAGCTTTTTACTCGGTTAAAATTCCAAAGGGTCCACCGTAAAGCCCATTTAGACAAGCATGCCTAAAACCCTAACAAAACGGATGAAAAATAAGATTAAATCACATTTTATGACTTAAAATATTTAGTTATGGGCTTTTGAATCTGATTATATAGCTTAACCTCAAATTCAAGACTTTTTACTCGGTTAAAATTCCAACCGATCCTCTGTAAAGCCCACTTAGACATGCACGCCTTAAACCCGAACAAAATGACCGAAAATTAATATTAAATCAAATTTTATGAATTAAAATATTTAGTCACAGGCTTTTGAACATGATTATATAGCTTAACCTCATTTTCAAAAATCTTTACTCTGTTAAAATTCCAACGGGTCTATTGTAAAGCCCACTTAGACATGCACGCCTTAAACAACAAAAAATGGCCTAAAATAAGATTAAATCAAATTTTATGAATAATATTTAGAAATTTTTACTTGGTTAAAATTCCAACGGTACACTATAAAAGCCCATTTCGACACGCATGCCTTAAACCCAACAAAACGACTACAAAATAAGATTAAATAAAATTTTATGAGTTAAAATATTTTATTATGGGCTTTTTAACATGATTGTATAGTTTAAAACCTCATTTTCAGATATTTTTACTTGGTTAAAATTCCAATGGGTCCACTGTAAAGCTTATTTTTAATTATGGGCTTGCGAACATGATTATACAGCTTAACCTCAATTTTAGTACTTTTTACTCGGTTAAAATTCCAACGGGTCCACTGTAAATCTCATTTAGACACACATACACGCCTACAACCCTAACAAAATGGACAAAAAATAAGATTAAATCACATTTTATGACTTAAAATATTTAGTTATGGACTTTTGAACATAATTATATGGCGTAACCTCATTTTTAAGAATTTGTACTCGGTTAAAATTCCAACGGATCCACTGTAAACACTTTTAGACATGCACGCCTTAAACCCAACAAAATGGCCAAAAAGTAAGATTAAATCAAAATTTACGTGTTAAAATATTTGATTATGGGCTTTTGAATATGATTATACAGCTTAACCTCAATTTTAATACTTTTTACTTGGTTAAAATTCCAACGGGTCCACTGTAAAACCCATTTAGACATGCACGCCTTAAACCCAATTAAACGGCCACAAAATAAGATAAAATCTAACTGTATGAGTTAAAATATTTGATTATGGGCTTTTGAATATGATTATATAGCTTAACCTCCATTTCAGAACTTTTTACTGAGTTAAAATTCCAACAAATCCACTATAAAGCCCATTTTAGACATGCACGCCTTAAAACCCAACAAAACGGCCAAAAATAAGATTAAACCACATTTTATGACTTAAAATTTTTATTTATGGGCTTTTGAACATGATTATATATAGCTTACCTCATTTTAGAAAATTTTACTATGTTAAAATTCCAACGAGTCCACTGTAAAGCCCATTTAGACATGTACGCCTTAAATCCTACAAAACAGAAACAAAATACGATTAAATCTAATTTTATGAGTTCCAATCTTTTATTATGGGCTTTTGAATATGATTATATAGCTTAACGTCAATTTTAGAACTTTTTACTCTGTTAAAATTCCAACGGGTCCACTATAAAGCCCACTTAGAAATGCACACCTTAAACCCCGAAAAATGGTTGTAAAATAGGATTAAATGAAATTTTATTAATTAAAATATTTAGTTATGGTATTTTGAACTTGATTATAAAGCTTAACCTCATTTTCAAAAAATTTTACATTGTTAAAATTCTAATTGGTCCACTATAAAGTCTCCTTTATATAGGCCTTGGAGAAGTTGTAATCCTACTAAACTTAGGAATTAAATACAATAAATAAATGCTAAAATCTAATCTCCTAATTAGATAAGTAACTTCTAATAATAAATAAATACCCTAATTAAATAAATCTGATCCTAATAGATATTGCAGAATCCTATATTGATTTATAAATTACAAATAATCAAATAAAATCTTGGAAAATTCGTAATATCCAAAAATCCCGTATTAATCCCGTACATGAATTTATGCATGCGCTATCTTTGCTAAAATAGACGTATCTTGAGTTTTAGATGTCTGATTGTGAGGCGTTTCAAGATGAATTGGAAAGCTAATTGACAGCCATACAAACTTTAGGAAGACATGTCGACCTATAAATGCATGGATCCCATCCAAAAATACGTCGCAAGTTGAATGACGTTTCTGACTTGCAAAGCAGTTTCAACTTCTTTTCCAAGATGATTATTTTGACCCCTGTCATGCTCGTATCATTCCCTCACTCTTCAAAAGGATTCGTCCTTGAATCAGGATTCCATTCAAAGTCTTCGCAAGTTCGCAAGTTGTTGAGCGTTCGTAGGGGGTTTGAGTGGTCTCATATGTTTTGGGTTTGTTTTCTTTTTTTATTTAGATCTGCGCTACTCTATCAACCTCTCTAGAATTACCGTCCATTGTGAACGTAGGCAAGCATGTCAATTTCCATGTGAACGTAAGTAAGCACCTCAAGCAAGCACCTCCCAAGTCAAGCAAGCATCTCAAGCAAGCACCTCTCCAATAGTCATAATTCTCTGAATCACCCTAGTGATGTGTCTACTCATTGTCCTTGCATAACACCTGTAAATACGAGAAATATGATCAGAAATAAAGCAAGGTAATATGATGCATGCTAAATATAATAAATATATGGTATATGATTTAACGAACTCTAGTGCTATAAAATAAACAATAAATAGCATAATAGAAAACATGTGCATACTAAAATTATAATAATCAAATGGAACATATGCATCAGAAATAAACATGCAACACGTCGCATGGACTCCCTTTCACGTTGCATGAATCTTCCACGTTGTAGGGCATTGATTCAACTTCGGCAGCTTCAATAATCTTCCATGCATGATTGCACTTGTTGCTGACCACATCTCTAAATTTCCTTGCGCTTGCACGAGTAATAGGGCATAAGGGAAATTCCTCCGGGTCCAATGGTGGTGGTGATGCCATGATCTCATTATCCTCCCCTTCTTAAGAGCCACTTGTCCTCAAATCGTTACCTTGCTCAAAAAGAGATAAGTTGAAACGTTAAAAGTAGCACTGACACCAAACTCCCCCGAAAGATCTATCTTGTATGCATTATCATTGATCTTCTCCAATACTTGAAATGGCACATCCCCTCTAGGCGAGAGTTTAGATTTCCTTTGTGCTAGAAATTATTCCTTCCTAAAGTGCACCCAAACCCAACCGTCGGGTTCAAAGTTGACTCACTTTCTCCCTTTACTTGCTTATTGTTCATATTGCTTTGTTCTTTTCTCAATGTTCTCTTGAACCTTCTGATGAAGCATTTTTATGAATTCAGCCAAAACAGTGCACGCATAGGAGGTCAAAAACGATGCATCTTGGACAAGAAATTGAATCTGTTTGTAAACTCTGGAAAGTCAGCCAACTTGCGATGAGTTTTTGGATGGGATCCGGGCATTTATGAGTCAAGTTGTCTTCTAACAAATTGTCCACCATTCAGTTACCTTTCCAACGCATCTTGAAACGCATCAATCGGACATCAGGAACTCAAGATACGTCCAATTTACTGAAGACTGCGCATGCAGAAAACTGGATACGGGATTATGAAAAATTCAACCCAAAAGCTAACATATAAGGCTTTGGACGAATTAAACTTAGCCCGATATATTTATTATCATTTAAATTGATGTTTTTAGGGTTTTATATACTTTAGGAACCAGCCACCCAGCCCTTATCAGCCTATCACTTGCCTTATCATCCTATTCCTTGCCACACAAGCACAAGGAGTTTAAAGGCTGTTATTTTTTTATTATTTTTAATTAGATTAGGTTTTCCTTGTTTTAGTAGAAGTTAAATTACTTTGTCTATCCTTCACCTATAAAAGGATGAAGCCTCCATCATTGTAAGACAGATTTTCTTTGATTTATGAAATATTTAGTGAGTTTGTTTTTGCAAGTGCTGATTACTTGTGCCTTCGAAGTCTTCTTCAACATAAGTTCGACGAGTTCTTGTGAGGGAGATCATCTTCACACTCTTGCTTGCCTAGATAATCGCGTCTAGGAGGGTGGGTTAGAGCCGCTTGAGGTTGCTTGCTTAGATAATTGAGTCTAAGAGGGTGCCGAGGACAAAACAACATCAACAATTCGCAAGCCATCTTCATCTTCAACCTTCACACCATCTTCCATAATTCCATAAACAAAACTGGAATTTTCAGATTTGTTTTACCTATCTTCTTCTTAATCTTTTCTCATCTTTTTATTTATATTCTTATTTCTTATCGTCTAATCCTTCATCTCTTCTTTCTTTCTTTAAATTTCCAACCTTGAATCTGAAAAATTCAAGAAAATCCCTTCTCTTTTCTCTTGAATTTTCAGATCTGCCCAAACTTCCTTGATTGAGTCTAGAGCTCCTAGTTCTTGCAACAACTTGATTGAGGCTTCCAAATCCAAGATTGCGCTACTCTATCATTTGGTATCAGATTTGGGACAATTCATGACAAGAATTTTGGCGTTTTTGGGTGAAAAACTCAAAAATTAGGGAAAATCCGTCAAATTCAAGCAAGCAAATTTTGAGCTGAAAATTTCCAGATCAGATCTACACCTTTGGAGGAGTCACCACATAAAATTTCAGAATTTTTTGACATCAGGAACACCTCGAACGAAGTAGATCAAGTTGCTGCAAAATTCTAGGGTTTTCGGGGGTTTTCTAATTTTTCTTTCATTCTTAGCCATTAGTTTTCATTTGTTTTAGCTTTTATTGCTTCTTACACATCTTCTAACACCTTCTTGTTTCCTTGTGTTAGTAGGACTAAAAGTTGCATACTCTTCTTTCTCCTTGCAACTATAATTCTATTGGTGTCTAATCTTTTCTTTGCACTCTTAAAGCAATTAGGATGTTTTATTCTCTTTTCAACACTCGTTATCGTATACCAATAAATATTTTTCGGTCACGATGTAAGATACAAGGTAATCTATGTTCTTTAATTATTGATGGTGACAGTCGTGTAAACTTAGTGAGTAGCTTCATTGTTGATGCACTCGATCTACCATGCCAAGAACACCCTAAGCCGTATCATCTTCAAGGGTTTAATAGCGGACCGGATATGAAGGTAACCGAACGTTGTTTAATCTCTTTTACTCTTGGAAGCTATTGTGATGATGTATGGTGTGACGTGGTCCCTATGGAAGTCACCCACTTGCTATTAGGAAGACCTTGGAAAAATGATCGTGGCGCTGTCCATCGAATCAATACAAATGGATACTCGGTTGTGCACCAAAGCCAGAAGCTCTCGTTTGCTACAATAGAGCCGGAAAAAGTAGATGATGAAATAGCGAAAGCAAAAAAATAGTGTGAGAGGGTAAAACGAAAAAGATTGGAAGCACAAAAGGTTGAATCAATTGACCACACAAAGGCAACCAACCATGAAGACATCCCAAAACCAGAACGTACACATGATTCTCTTCGTACTTCTACTTCTAGCATTTGTGCAAATGTTGATATTGGAGAAGAACCATCTCCCAAACAAAAGGATAGTGATAGTGAACACATTAGACAAGATGACAATGCTTCTAATCCCTCATGTGAAGTAGTAGGTCCACTTGCTATACACTCATCACCTCCCCACGAAGAAAGTAAGTGTAATTCTAACCCTACATTTGATTCTTGTCCTATCATTCCGTTAGAAACACTTTCTCCTCTACAGAAATTGTACATTGATGATAAATTTTGTGAGAGGGATATGGGATGTGAGATACAAAAGACTGAGAGTAAAGAGGCCGAAAGTGAAGAAAGTCAAATTAATGGCCAAAATTTGGTGAGTGAAAATACATATGAGGTAAAAGTCACACAAAGCCCAAAAGAAAAAGACAAGAAAAAGAACGCGATGAGTGATTTTGTTTTGACTAATCCTTACAAATGTTCGAGTAGGCACGTCTTATTTTTTCAGGATTTTGTTACACCAATGAGAGGAGCTCAATTAGATCACTCCACATACAACAAAGAAGCCATTTCAATTGAAGTTGATGATTGTTCTCTCATTGCCGATTTAGATTCGAGGACGAATCCTTTTGAGGAGTGGGGGAATGATACAAGCATGAGCGGGGTCAAATTACTAATATTGGACAAGAAGCTGAATTTGTTCGATGCAAACAATAAAAGCCAAAACAGTGCACGCATAGGAGGTCAAAAACGATGCATCTTGGACAAGAAATTGAATCTGTTTGTATAGTCTGGAAAGTCAGCCAACTTACGACGAGTTTTTGGATGCGATCCGGGCATTTCCGAGTCAAGTTGTCTTCTACCAAATTGTCCACCATTCAGTTACCTTTCCAACGCATCTTGAAACACATCAATCGGACATCAGGAACTCAAGATACGTCCAATTTACTGAAGACTGCGCATGCAGAAAACTGGATACGGGATTATGAAAAATTCAACCCAAAAGCTAACATATAAGGCTTTGGACGAATTAAACTTAGCCCAATATATTTATTATCATTTAAATTGATGTTTTTAGGATTTTATATACTTTAGGAACCAGCCACCCAGCCCTTATCAGCTTATCACTTGCCTTATCATCCTATTCCTTGCCATACAAGCACAAGGAGTTTAAAGGCTGTTATTTTTTTATTATTTTTAATTAGATTAGGTTTTCCTTGTTTTAGTAGAAGTTAAATTACTTTGTCTATCCTTCACCTATAAAAGGATAAAGCCTCCATCATTGTAAGACAGATTTTCTTTGATTTATGAAATATTTAGTGAGTTTGTTTTTGCAAGTGCTGATTACTTGTGCCTTCGAAGTCTTCTTCAACATAAGTTCGACGAGTTCTTGTGAGGGAGATCATCTTCACACTCTTGCTTGCCTAGATAATCGCGTCTAGGAGGGTGGGTTAGAGCCGCTTGAGGTTGCTTGCTTAGATAATTGAGTCTAAGAGGGTGCTGAGGACAAAACAACATCAACAATTCGCAAGCCATCTTCATCTTCAACCTTCACACCATCTTCCATAATTCCATAAAAAAAACTGGAATTTTCAGATTTGTTTTACCTATCTTCTTCTTAATCTTTTCTCATCTTTTTATTTATATTCTTATTTCATATCATCTAATCCTTCATCTCGTCTTTCTTTCTTTCTTTAAATTTCCAACCTTGAATCTGAAAAATTCAAGAAAATCCCTTCTCTTTTCTCTTGAATTTTCAGATCTGCCCAAACTTCCTTGATTGAGTCTAGAGCTCCTAGTTCTTGCAACAACTTGATTGAGGCTTCCAAATCGAAGATTGCGCTACTCTATCAAATAACTTTGTCCCAATCGTGGACATAAAGACCTCCAAAAATGACTCAAAAACTTCATATCTCGATCTAAAAACGATTGTCCTTGGAAGTCCATGTAAATGCACAATCTCCCGAAAAATAGATTAGCAATATTGGAAGCATCATCAGTTTTATGACACGGAATAAAGTGTGCCATTTTTGAAAACCTATCGACAACCAAGAAAATGGAATCTCTGCCATTATTTGTTCTAGGAAGTCCTAAAACAAAGTCCATGGAAATGTCAGCCCATGACTCTTTGGAGATTGGTAATGGCGTGTACAACCCTTGAGGTTGAAGTCTTGATTTAGCCCTTTTACAAGTGATACATCGCTCACAAATTCATTTCACATCCCTTTTTGGCCAAAAGAAATGCTCCTGTAGGATGTTTAACGTCTTGTTAACTCTGAAATGTCTCTTAAGCCCCCCCCCCCGCCATGAGCTTCCTTCACTAAGACCTCACGCGCACTACTTTGAGGGATTCAAAGTTTCCTTTCCTTGAATAAGAATACGCCGTGCCTGTAAAACTTGTCAAACACACCTTTCTCGCATGCTTTAAAGGTTTCTCCAAAATTAAGATTAGTAGCATAGAGTTCTTTAAGAAATGCAAATCCAATAAGTTTAGATTCAAGAGAATTAAGAATCACATACCTTCGTTATAAGGTATCAGCAACAACGTTCTCTTTTCCCTTCTTGTACTTGATAATGTATGTGAATGACTCAAGGAATTCCACCCATTTGGCGTGTCTTTTGTTGAGTTTGTGTTGTCCCTTGATGTGTTTCAATGAATCATGGTCCGTATGCACAACAAGTTCCTTCGACCATAGGTAATGTTGCCATTTTTCGAAGGACCTAATCAAAGCATACATTTCCTTGTCATATGTTGGATAGTTCAAGGTTGCTCCATTTAGTTTCTCGCTAAAATAAGCAACTGAACGTCTGTCTTGATAAAACAACACCGATTCCTACACTTGAAGCATCACCCTCGATCTCGAATGTCTTATCAAAGTTTGGTAAGGAAAGCAATGGTGCCTTTTTGTTAAGCACTCCTTAATCTGATTAAAAGCCTGTCTTGCTCAATATTCCAAAAGAAACTTGCATTCCTTTTAATCACGTTAGTTAAAGGAGCAGCAATGGTACTAAAATTAGGAATGAACCTTCTATAGAAATTGGCCAATCCATGAAATCTCCTTACCTCGCTAATGTTTGTAGGCACCAGCCACTCTTCAATTGCTTTTACCTTCTCGTGATCAACCTCTAAGCCTTTAGAACTCACTACAAATCCTAGAAACACAAGTTTGTTTATACAGAAAACACATTTTTTAAGTTAGCATACAGTTTCTCCTTTCAAAGTGTATTCAAAACAAACATGATATGTATTTCATGGTCCTCCAAAGAACGATTGTATATGATAATGTCGTCAAAATAAACAACACAAAACTTACCAATATAATGTCCTAAGACGTGATTCATCAATCTCATAAATGTGCTACATGCATTTGTTAAACCGAAAGGCATCATAGTCCACTCATACAAACCTTGTTTTGTTTTAAACTTTATCTTCAATTCATCTCCTTCTCTCATCCTGATTTGGTGATATCCGCTTTTAAGATCGATCTTTGAAAACACACAAGAACCACTCAATTCATCCAACATATCATCTAGGCGTAGTATAGGATGTCGATATTTGATTGTGATCTAATTGATTGCTTGACAATCCACACACATGCGATATGACCCATCTTTCTTGGGTACCAACAGTATAGGAACGACACAAGGGTAATGTAGCACTAGGCACAAAATCGATTTGATATTCTATGCCACGAATAGTTGGTAAACCTCCTAGAATTTCGTCAGGTAAAACATCTTCAAAATCCTGCAAAAGAGAAACAATAGAAGAAGGCAATATTGCATCGAGTTCGTTAGTGTTCAAAATTCTCCTTGTACAAAGCACAAGAAGTGTTTGCCTCGCCAAAACACATTTTCTAATTTCACTACCCCTCGCATATACGCTCATTTTAAGCTTCTCTCCCCCACTTTCAATTTCACTCTTTCCCTTCCCACTTTTACTAGTACTTACTGTTTTTCTCTCATTCTCTTGCTGATTTTACTCTCATTTTCTGTTTCTTTTTCTTTTAATCCTTGGAAACTCTTTTTCAAATGCAATTGATCATCATGTACTTGTTGTGGTGATAAGAGGGTGAGCATGTGCTTCCTTCCTTCAAAAGTGAATGAGTATCGATTGCTATATCCATCATGATTCACTCTTCGATTGAACTGCCAAGGCCTCCCCAAAAGTTAGTGGCTGGCGTGCATGGGTACAACATCTCATAGGTCCTCGTCCTTGTATCTACTGATGGAAAATGGTACGAGTACCTACTTGGTCACCTTCAATTCCCCACCATCATTAAGCCATTGAAGCTTATACGGGTGTGGGTTTTTTGTTGTCACCAATCCAAGTCTGTCCATCATTAAAGTGCTGGCAACATTAGTACAACTTCCTCCATCAATAATCACAAAACATACCTTCCCATTGATATGGCAGTGTGTACGAAAGATATTATCTCGTTGATTGTCGCCTTGCACCATTTGTGTATTTAGACTCATCTTCAAACGAGCACTTCTCCTTCAACGGAGGGTCTAAGTCTTCATTATCTTCACTTATGGCATCAACTTTTTCTTTTTCTGATTCGGATTCAATCTTGCCAGTTCCTCAAATCACCATAGTATGTCTATTTGGGCACTAACTAGCTACATGTCCCCTTCCAAGACATTTGAAGCATTGAATATCCCTGGATCGATTTGGTGTAGCTTGTGGCTTTCCTTTGTTCTCATCAACAGCCTTGTTGGGTTTTGAAGTCCCAATGTTTTCCTTGAACTGATTTAGTTTGTATGGCACTTTTGGAGCTATCTATCTCCATTTAGAATTCTGATTCCATTTAGAAGTATAGATTTATTTCAGGATGTACATTTATGTTTAAATTGTTCTTCCACCTTCATAGCCAAGTAAACCAATTCTTTATGTCCACGTAGTATTGGAAATCCAAGGTGTCGGCTATGTCTTGATTTAGACTTGAAATGAACCTTGCCATGGTAGATTCAGTGTTTTCCTCCACATTTGCTTGTATCATTGCCATCTCCATCTCTTTAAAATAATCTTCCACACTCATGTTGCCTTGTTTGAGGTTCTAGAGTTTCCGCATTAATTCTCGATGATAGTAGGCTGGTATAAATCTCTTCCTCATTATGCCTTTCATTTCTTCCCACGTGGACACCAGACGTTCTCCATTTCGTCGTCTGATCATGGTTAACTGGTTCCACCAAACTATTGCATAACTAGTGAATTCAATGGATGCTATTTTTACCTTCTTTTGCTCGGAGTAATTGTGACAATCGAAGATGTGTTCTATCTTTTGCTCCCACTCAAGATAAGCCTCCGGATCTGTTTTCCCTTAAAATGGCGAAATGTTTATCTTTATATTTGCAAGGTTATCATCAAACCTTTCTTGATTCCTCCGATGTGGGCGTTGGTTTTGTACAACGGTGAGCCATTCGTTGTCGTCCACAATCTGCTCAATTTCCTCTTGTTTGTCGCCTTGTCCTGGGTTACCTTGCGCTAGAACGGTTGGGGCTCTCACAGTTTTCTCTTCAAGGCTGTCAATCCGCTCAAGTATGAACTCGAGTTTTTGATCCATAAGTTGTCCCAATTCTCGAACAAGTGCTTGAAACTGTAGTCTCGAATTCCTCATGTTTGTCCTTCATTAGACTCCCCTATATTCTTATCTACGTTCATGGCTCCCTATTCACTCCAAAGAAAAATAAAAAGAAAAAATTACTCGCTCTCTTTGCCTTTTACACTATGATGTACTCACTCTCTCGTGCATTTTACCGCTCTTTTTATCTCAAAAGTTCTTGAATCAAACTTACTCAAAATCCTCCAAAATACTTGCTAAATCCGCTAAAAATAAATATTAAGGTTTGGAAAGATATGGTGTAAAAGGTAGGCGTATGGGTCAAAGTTAGAAATTGGAACGAACAAATAACAATTTTGAAACAATGGAAAAAAGATATCTCGAACCTTGTTGTTGATTTGCTTTTTTTTTCTTTTTTTAACAGCAAAACACAAAGGCTTACTTGATTTAGCCTAAGCTCTGATTACCATCTGATGCGATCTCGTCTTGGAATTTACCGAGATGCTTGATTTGCCCAATCGTAAATGAAGTAACTTTGTGTTGTAAGACTTGCAACGGTTTTCAAATGGTTTAAAGGATGATGGCGTGTAATGATATAAAAAGTGATGAGAATAAAGATTCTAGAATTTTGGATGGTTAATGTGATCGATGGTGGTGGTAGAATTGGATGATGGAAGATGGAAAGTAGTTTAGGAATTGAGAGTTGAACCAACACTTAAAAGTGTGACCCAAACCCTATAACAGTCTCTAAACAAAATAAGGATCTTGACCCACTAGTTAAGTAGAACTAGGAACCAAAGATATCAAGGTTTAATTCCACAAGCAGAACTTGAAGGATTGATAAAGTTCTCAAAAGAACAAAAGAGATAAAACTCTCAATTTTTTCTTGAAATCAAAGTGTGCCTTACAATTGAAAAACCAGCCTCTATTTAGGCTTTACAAAATGAAGTGATCAGCCAACATTCCTAGGGAGGTGCAAAGGGATAATAAATAAAAAAAGAAACCTTGAAATGTGTGCCTTTGCCACCCAATGTTATCATAAGCTAGCATGTCAATTTCCATGTGAATGTAAGCAAGAATGTCGATTTCCATGTGAACGTAAGCAAGCACCTCCCAAGCATCTCAAGCAAGCACCTCTCCAATAGTCATAATTCTTTGAATCACCCATAATGATGTGTCTACTCATTGTCCTTGCATAACACCTATAAATACGAGAAATATGATCAGAAATAAAGCAAGGTAATATGATGCATGCTAAATATAATAAATATATAGTATATGATTCAACGAACTCTAGTGCTGTAAAATAAACAATAAATAGCATAATAGAAAACATGTGCATACTAAAATTATAATAATCAAATGGAACATATGCATCATAAATAAACATGCAACACGTTGCATGGACTTCCTTTCACGTTGCAGGGCATTGATTCAACTTTGGCAGCTTCAATAATCTTCCATGCATGATTGCACTTGTTGACCGCATCTCTAAATTTCCTTGCGCTTGCACGAGTAATAGAGCCTAAGGGAAATTCCTCCGGGTCCAATGGTGGTGGTGATGCCATGATCTCATCATGTCTGAGCTAAATTGAGCTGCTACGAGCTATCCTTAGCTAAGTGAGCTTGTTCTTAAGTGTCCTTGAGCTATCTCGAGCTAATTGGAACTTGTTTGGAGTTGAATGTGCTTGTGTAAGCTTGAACCAAATTGCATGAGGTGGTTTGAGCTTGATTTGAGCTGATTGAGCCTGGGGTGAGCTGCCCTTCAATCTTCCCCTTTGCATATGGATGATAGGTCCTATGTCTAAGAAGAAAATACATGGAAAATATGGAAATGCTTGATAATATCCAGATGTATGATGTATGTACTCAAACATAAGCATAATAGAAATGTAAGTAACATGGAAAATATGGAAATGCTTGATAATATGAAAAGATTTGAATTGAATGACAAAGGCGTTGGTGGTTGTTTGTAGAAGATAATTGCTTGTGGAATTTGACCGCGAAACCCTCCTAGTCGTAATTAACTAGGCAACCTGATGTGATCCAAATCACCGACAATTTTCTCCTTGATTTGATCACACCATTGAAAATCCTCAAGGCCGATTCTAAGTGTAATACCCAAATTTTGGCCTAGAAGTATACTATTGGTTCTATGGTTAATTAAACATATTAGTACATTAATTGATAGGTTCATTAAGTAATTTAGGACCTTTTTTAAAAAGGAAAGAAATGTAGCCATTTGGGATAGGACTAAAATGAGAAAAAGAAAGACTTGAGAGTTTGCATGCTAAAGACATTTCTCCTAGTGGTCTTTACACATGTCAAGCAAAATTACTGACATGTGAGGAAGGATTTCGGTGAAGTGGCAATGTGTATGATAATCCTTTTTATCTCCTTCCTTTGGCCGAACCACTCTTGGGAGAGAAGGAGGGAAGAAGCTTGGCTATCAACAGAGGAAAGCTTCATGTTATGCTTCTTTTCCTTCGAGTTATGTTTATCCCTATATTCGAATAGCTGCATCTTGGAGGTAAGCACCTCCCTTCCAATTTATTAGATATGGTTTGTAACTTGAAATTGTAAAGAAAATGTTCGGTTAATACTAGACCTATGATGAGATAAGTCCTTATGGTTATTTTGCAAATTAATGAAATTATACATTGGAGATATGCATTTAAATTACAAGAATTATGAGCATCATCGAATAGTCATGTTAAGTGTTGTGTTGTTGAGAATGTTAAGTTATGTTGTCGAACCTTTCGAATGAAGCCTTTAGTAGAATTAGCATAACTTACAATTTTGTAACAAGGATATGAATGTTAAAAGCTACTTGATTACGTGTTAGAGTTGAGAAAACAAATTTGGATAGTTCGATTAGGATCTAATTGAAGTCGTAGTTAAGATGTTTTGTCTTATAAACAATCAGGGGCTGTTCTACGGTTTAATAAATTGTTGAGAGAAACAGAATTTAGGGACTGCTTGGAGTGTTTATGAATACAGTGGATTGTTTTGGACATATATGTACATATGCATATTGGTGTAATAGGACTGTTTTATGTATAAGCAAACATTAGAGACTGTTTTTTGTTGTGCATATAGGTATATACATGTGTAATTTGACTGTTCTGAAAATGTATATGTGTATATTTGAGACTTTTCAATGCAAATAAGAATGTATGATAATGTATGTATTGATCTACATGTATATGGATGTATTGAAGGTTGTTTTGACGTTTGAAAGTATGTATGCATGTATTAGGGGTTGTTTTGATGAAAATGGAAATGTATACACTTGCAATGTTACCTTGTCTTGTAAATATGTACTTTAGTGGACTGCTTCCACGAATTTATGATGTTAAGGGAACTGATTTGTAACAAGGATCTAATTGAAGTCGCAGTTAAGATGTTTTGTCTTATAAACAATCAGGGGTTTGTTCTATGGTTTAATAAATTGTTGAGAGAAACAGAATTTAGGGACTGCTTGGAGTGTTTATGAATACAGTGGATTGTTTTGGACATATATGTACATATGCATATTGGTGTAATAGGACTGTTTTATGTATAAGCAAACATTAGAGACTGTTTTGTTGTGCATATAGGTATATACATGTGTAATTTGACTGTTCTGAAAATGTATGTGTATATTTGAGACTTTTTGATGCAAATAAGAATGTATGGTAATGTATGTATTGATCTACATGTATATGGATGTATTGAAGGCTGTTTTGACGTTTGAAAGTATGTATGCATGTATTAGGGGTTGTTTTTGATGAAAATGGAAATGTATACACTTGTAATGTTACCTTGTCTTGTAAATATGTACTTTAGTGGACTGCTTCCACGAATTTATGATGTTAAGGGGACTGATTTGTATTAAATAAATGTTAATGATTTGCTTGACAAGCATGTAAATGAATATTCATGAAAATAAAGTGTTTTGAATGAGTACATGTAAAATCTGCCCAGTTTGGTATATGTACTTGATTAATGTACAAGTTGGTCATTGCTGGACAAAATTGAACTATCAATCCTTGTAGATTAATTGAGGTTAGGAAGTAAATTAGCGATCAAATTGGTGCTGCCCTGTACGATTACATATGAGAAATACATAAATTACGGACTGCCATGGTCATGTATAAATGGATTGGAGATTGTTTTAAATGCATTCCTATGTATAATATTAGAGTTGGACAGTTTTGATGTATAGAAGTGTATATAAAGAATAGACTGCCCTGTTTGTATGTGTATGTGATTAGGTGGACTGTTTTAAGGAAAATAAAATGTATATATGTGTAAATTGAGCTATTTTGTAAACATGTGCCTATGTACGTAGGGTTCAGGACTATTATGAGTATTAATGAGTGTTGAGGACTGTTCTAGCATGCTCGAACATGAATTTCTATGTTAATAGATTGTTTTGGTGTAAAGAAATTTATGTATACGCATGATTAAATTGAGTAGCTACATGAAGTGAAATGTTAGACCAATTCTAATATATTATTATTTCACTTTTCTTTCTTTCACCTTTAGACCGAGAGGACATTGGTGAATTAAGGACTAAAGAGGGGTAAACGTTGGACAAACAAAAAGGGGGTATTGATTCGCAATCTTAAGTAGCTCGGAGATTAACAGTGAGTGTACTTTAAAGTCTCAGGATAGATTGAAAACTATCCCGAGCATTGTTATTTGTTTTAATTTATGTTGATTGTTTGATAAATTAAATGATGCCGCTTGTGTAAGCTTGGAATTTGAGGTAAGTACCTTATAATAAGAAAAACTTGATGAAGGCACGATATATGTTAGAGATATGCATAAGAACCTATATGCTTAATATGATAAGTGATAAACCTTGTTTGAGAATTATATGAACATGTTCAAAGGCTACAAGTGTTTGAAAATGTTGGATACGTTATGAAATAAGCCTTGCTTATATGATAGCAAGTATGTGGAGCTATGCTCATATTGGATAAGAACATGACATGTTACTTGATTATATGAACAAGAAGTTAAACTCGAATTCAATTCTGATAATATAAGATTTGATTGGAAAGCCTTGGTTTCGAGTCAGTCATAGGTATAGTTGGCATGCTATAGAGTCCATAGAGCTCGTGTTTGGGGTGGACTACGGTCCTTAATTGGCGATAGTATGAGGGAAGTGTTGTGGTCATTTGGCGACAGTAGGAGGGATTGACCGGTACTGCGAGTACCTTTTTGTTTGGCGACAGTTGGTTGGGGATTCATGTTCCTAGGCTGTTACTTGAATTCTCAAGGCTATGTTAAAGTTAAAAACAATGATATGTGCAAACTCAATTAATTGTGTATACTTTAATAACTTATGAAATAAGAAATTCATACCTTGAAGTAATGTGTTTGATAGTTACACGATAAGTAATTTATATTAATGAGATACCATGTTAGATAATCTATTTACTCAGTAACGATCACTTACATATGACATTTGCGTAATCTAATACGAAAAGAGACGTGTGTCAATTGAATATGGCTACTCAAATGGTTAGTTCCTTGATTTGGTTTAGAACCTTACTTAACTTCTAAGAATATGAAAAAAAGTAAAATTGAAATTTACAAGTCAAACAAACTAACTATGTTTAATAAAATAAGGTGATAAGTACGTATGTTATATGTTACTATGTTTGATAACCGTTTGACAAGTATCTATGCTATGAAATATTATGTATAGTAAAATGCGTGATAAGTATTCATACTCTTAAGATGCAATGTGTAATAATTCTTGTAAAACAAAAACATAAGTCAAGGATATGCTAAGTTTGATATCTTATAATAATAAAAAAATTTGAATACATGATTTGTTCAATTGATAATTAATTAATAAGTAAAATCAAGCCTATGTTGCGCTATGACTAAAATATGTTTGGTGTCTTATGAGATAAGTAACCCATGTTTCTAATATATTATGTATGATAGCTTAATTGATAAGTTAATTACAAATATGTTATGTTGTTTTGTGTGAAAAGTAGACATGCTGGTCTGTTGTATGATTAAGGAGATATTGAACTGTTCTAAGTTAATTACAAATATGTTATGTTGTTTTGTGTGAGATGTAGACATGCTGGTCTGTGGTGTGATTAACGAGTATATTGGACTGTTCTAAGTTAATTACAAAAATGTTATGTTGTTTTGTGTGAGATGTAGACATGCTGGTCTGTGGTGTGATTAACGAGTATATTGGACTGTTCTAAGTTAATTACAAAAATGTTATGTTGTTTTGTGTGAGATGTAGACATGCTGGTTTGTGGTGTGATTAACGAGTATATTGGACTGTTCTAAGTTAATTACAAATATGCTATGTTGTTTTTTCTGAAATGTAAACATGTTGGACTTTTTTGTAATGTATTAATGTGTATACATAATCGGTGGACTAAATTGATATAAATAAATATACTCTGGATTGTGCTGAAAATTATAAGTGGAATCAATGATCTATTACAATGACTTGCATAACAAATGTATACGAGTATAGACCATGTTGAGTAACCATGTATATATGCTTACTCGATGTCACATGTGTATAAATGTATATGTATCTATGTTGAGTATCCATGAATATATGCATAATCGATGTCACATGTGTATAAATGTATATGTATCTATGTTAAGTATCCATGAATATATGCCTATTCAATGTCACATGTGTACGAATGTATATGTATCTATGTGAAGTATACATGAATATATGCCTAATCGATGTCACATGTGTATAAATGTATATGTATCTATGTTGAGTATCCATGAATATATGCATATTTGATGTCATATGTGTACAAATATATATGTACCTATGTTTAGTATCCATGTACTTATGCCTATTTGATTACGTGTGTGTACAAATGCATATGTACTTTGTTGATTTTCCATGTATATAAGTATGTACCATGTTGAGCATTTATGTACACGAGCTTACTCGAATTACCTATATATACAGGTGTGTATGTTTGATGAGTATCCATGCATATAAGTATGTGCCTTGTTGAGTATCTATGTATTCATATATGCATGTACTTTGTTCAAACAATTAAGTATGTTGTATCTTTGTTCGAAAGTCTCACTCTAAAATGGCTAACTTTTGTCCAAGCTTAGAATCATGTATATGATTAATAAATTCCGGTGAAAGGATCAATTATTATTTCATGATTTGTTTTGCTTTAACCTACCTCACTAAGCCCATGTTTACTCTTTGTTTCCTAATGTTTCAGGTTAGTCTTGCCTTCGATTATTTTGAGATCTTGGACAAGATCACAAAGACCAGGATGTACGTTTGTAATCTTTTAGTATACTCCTAGTTGGTGGCACATAGTGGTTAAGCATGCATTGAGCATTCAGATTTCTTTTATGGCTTATCATGTGTATAAGCCTAGTAAGTATACAAGTTTGTAATGGGCCTTTATTATTTGCTGGGTGATTGCTTGCTGTATATGGTTTAATAGCTAGCAAGATTTAGTAAGTAGTTTGTTAGTTGAGTTATGTTAGTGATATACTTGAATGATTACCATCTTAGAAATCACGAGAATTATGATGCTTAAATGGTTTGAGATCATGAAGGATTTGATAGGACACCCTATAACTTGAATAAGATTAAAGGTTATAACGAATTAGCTATTATGTCAAAAAAAATAGTGATTTCGTGTATTGAATGTGATATGTAGATTAATTATCTACCAGACTCTTAAGTTAAATTAATCATTTGATGATATGTACGTTGTAATTTCAAATATGTAAATTGAGGAGTTAAACCTTAAGCAAATGTAGTAGTTAAATAGGGCTAGTTTAATGGTTAGAATAAGTAAACGTTTAGATGACAATGATTTCCGTTTTCGATCATGATATATAAAGGTAATATGTGTCTGTCTAAGTTTGAATTACGCATCTAATTATCTTTATCTTTGTAAACAAAGACAGTTAATACTTTTAGTAAATAGTCTTTAATGTTTCGAATGTTTTGTCGTTGATTAAGCTAAGTTATATATATATACATGATGTGCCAATGTTTACCATGATTTTATGATTAGTAGTAGTAAACCTTATGGTCTGAAACTTTTAATTTCCAAGAGCAAGTTATAGTTTGGTAATCAAACATCTTTGTTTATTATATGTATATTTTGTTGGCATGTGACTTAAAGATGATAACTTTCAAACTTGTAAAATGTTTTAAATTACCCTGAAGTTTATTCGTATACTGATTTGTGAAGTGCTAAGTCGTTGTATCTTTGTTTCAATGTTGCACATTTGTTCAAATATTTGTTCCTTAACACTTCCTAATTCGGTTTACTCCTAAGCCGGGTTAGGGGTGTTACACTAAGGGAGTTCTACCTTACTTCATCTTTTATTATTATCTTCTTTATGCATTATAAATTGTTATAAACATGCTTTGCATATTAGGATTATCATATGTTATCATTTATTTGCATAATATATGATATTCATGCATAACCTATGATCCACATATTTATATTTAGTTATATAAGTCATTTAAGTATGTTTGCATTGCATTGCATCTTTAAACTTAAATATGCATATTATTTTAGCTTTATTTCAGCTCACACATTGTTTGTTGTACTCTTTAGGTACTAAGGATGAAGGCACAAGCTCAAAATAGCTCAAGGACCTCATAACAAGCTCAGATTAGCTCCAGGACATTCAAGGCAACTCAGATTAGCTCGATGATGAGATCATGGCATCACTACCACCATTGGACCCAGAGGAATTTCCCTTAGGTCCCATTACTCGTGCAAGGGCAAGGAAATTTAGAGATGCGGTCAGCAACAAGTGAAATCATGCATGGAAGATTATTGAAGCTGTCAAAGTTGAATCAATGCCCAGCAACGTGGAAGATTCATGTAACGTGAAAGGGAGTCCATGCAACGTGTTGCATGTTTATTTCTGATGCATATGTTCCATTTTATTATTATAGTTTTAGTGTGCACATGTTTTCTATTATGTTGTTTATTGCTTATCTTACCAGCACTATAGTTCGTTGAATCATACACCATATATTCATTATATTTAGCATGCATCATATTACCTTGTTTATTTCTGATCATATTTCTCGTATTTACACGTGTTATGCAAAGACAATGAATAGACACATCATTGGGTGATTAAGAGGATTGTGACTATTGGAGAGGTGCTTGCTTGAGATGCTTGCTTAGCTTTGGAGGTGCTTGCTTACGTTCACATGGAAATTGACATGCTTGCTTACGTTTGGACGGCAATTCTAGAGAGGTGCTTGCTTACATTCACATGGAAATTGACATGCTTGCTTGCTTACATTAGGCGGCAAAGGCACACATTTCAAGATTTCTTTTTATTTATTTATTATCCCTTCACACCTCCCTGGGAATGTTGGCTGATCACATCATTTTGTAAAGCCTATAAATAGAGGCTGGTTTTTCAATTGTAGGACACACTTTGATTTCAAGAAAAAATGAGAGATTTATCTCTTTTGTTCTTTTGAGAATTTTATCGATCCTTCAAGTTCTGCTTGTTGAATCAAAACCGTTGATATCTTTGGTTCATAGTTCTACTTAACTAGTGGGTCAAGATCCTTATTTCATTTAGAGACCGTTATAGGGTTCGGGTCAAGCTTTTTAGCGTTGGTTCAATTCTCAAGTCCTAAACTACTTTCCATCTTCCATCATCCAATTCTACCACCACTATCAAACACATTAAACTTCCAAAATTCCATAATCTTTATTCTCATCACTTTCTACATTGTTACACACCATCACCCTTTAAACCATCCAAAACCGTTGCAAGTCTTGCAACACAAAGTTACTTCATTTACAATCGGGCAAATCAAGCATCGCGGTAAATTCTATGACGAGATCGCATCCGATGGTAATCAGAGCTTAGGCTAAATCAAGTAAGCCTTTGTGTGTTTGCTATTAAAAAAATAAAAAAAAAGAGAAAATAAAAGAATTATCATGAAAAAAAGAGATTAAGAAAGAAAACAAATCGATAACAAGGTTTGATACATTTTTTCCTTGTTTTAGAATTGTTATTTATTCGTTTCAATATTCTAACTTTGAACCATAAGCCTTTTCTTCTAAGCCTACCTTATACACCATATCTTTCCAAACCTTAACATACATTTTGTAGCCGATTCAACAAGTATTTTGAAGGATTTTGAGTAAGTTCGATTCAAGAACTTTTGAGATAAAAAGAGTGGTAAAAGGCACGAGATAGTGAGTACATCTGAGGGTAAAAGCCTAAGAGAGCAATTGATTTTTTTCTTTTTCTTTTTCCTCTTTCTTTTCTTTTGGACTGAACAGGGAGCCAGAACGCAGATAAGAATATATGGGAGTCTAATGAAAGCCAAACAGGAGGAATCTCGAGACTACAGTTTCAAGCACTTGTTCGAGAATTAGGACAATTTATGGATCCAAAACTCAAGTCCATACATGAGCGGATTGACGACCTTGAAGAGAAATCTGTGGGAGCCCCAACCTGATACGAGCAAGAGAGGGGTCAAAATAATCATCTTGGAAAAGAAGTTGAAACTGCTTTGCAAGTCAGAAACATTAGTCAAATTCTGAAGCATTTTTGGATGGGATCCAGGCATTTATGGGTCAACATGTCTCTTAAAACTTGTCCGGCTGCACATTAGCTTTATAACGCATCTTGAAACGCCTCAATCGGACATCTGGATCTCAAGATACGTCTATTTTAGCGGAAACAGCGCATGCAGAAATTCCTATACGGGATTTTTGGATAATTACGAATTTTCAAGATTTTATTTGATTATTTGTAATTTAAATCAACATAGGATTCTGCAATATCTATTAGGATCAGATTTATTTAATTAGGATTTTATTTTTAGCATTTATTTATTATTAGAAGTTACTTATGTAATTAGGAGATTAGATTTTAGCATTTATTTATTGTATTTAATTCCTAAGTTTAGTAGGATTAAAACTTCTCCATGGCCTATATAAAGGAGGCTTCACCCACATTGTAATTCAGATTTCATTGATTAGTAAAAAGTTCTCTTTAGAAATTTTAGTATTCTTTGAGTTTGCAAGTGTCGGTAAACTTGTCTAGAAGCCATCTTCAACATAAGATCATCGAGTTCTTGTGAGGGAGATCATCTTCACACTCTTGCTTGCCTAGGTAATTGCATCTAGGAGGGTGGGTTAGAGCCGCTTGAGGTTGCTTGCTTAGATAATTGCGTCTAAGAGGGTGCCAAGGACAAAACAACAACTATCAATTCATCACGCCATCTCCACATATTCAAGCTTCCTCCATTGACGCCACCACCATAAGCAAATATGAATTTTAGATTTGTTCTTTATTTTGGTTTGTTTTGTTTTTCTCTTTATTCGAATTTGCTCTACTCTATCATTTGGTATCGGATTCAGGTCGTTCTTGAGGATGTCATTGAGCAACATATTGGATTTTACCCTTTTGGGGACTCGATGTCATTATTGTTGTCGACTAGATCATTCAGGGTATGATTGTCCAGATAAGTTTTATTTTCAAGAAAAAATTTTGAGAGATATATTGTCTGAATTCATGTCTTCTAATGATATTGAAATCCGTGATCCGGAGCATGATCAAGAAATTTGTTCTTCTAAAGAACATGAGGAAGACGATACCATCGAGAGTTTAACCTTGCCTATTGATGAGGAAGAAATTATAAGTAGTGTGTTTGTTTCCAGTGACAAACCTACTATTACGATTCAAGATGATCATCAAACGACAAACACCGACGAAGGTACCTTACAATCAAAAGGTATCATTGAATGTTTTCAAAATTCTATTTATGCTTATTCCTCTTTTAGCATTAATAAAAATTTTGAATATGAGAATGAGTTACTTTGCGACCAAAAGAACAATCGTGATGATCCCAATGAGAAGGAACTTGTAAATTACATTGCAAAAAGAGACTCTGCAAAAGGATCCTTCAAGACGTCTTCTCTTCTATGGTACTTTGATGAACTTCCTCCATTTACCGATCTAGATTTGAGGGTGAATCTTTTTGAGGAGTGGGGGAATGATACGAGCATGAGAGGGGTCAAAATAATCATCTTGGAAAAGAAGTTGAAACTGTTTTGCAAGCCAGAAACATTAGTCAACTTGCGAAACATTTTTGGATGGGATCCAGGCATTTATGGGTCAACATGTCTTCTTAAAACTTGTCCGGCTGCAAATTAGCTTTCTAACGCATCTTGAAATGCCTCAATCGGACATCTGGATCTCAAGATACCTCTATTTTAGCGGAAACAGCGCATGCAGAAATTCCTATACGGGATTTTTCGATAATTACGAATTTTCAAGATTTTATTTGATTATTTGTAATTTAAATCAACATAGGATTCTGCAATATCTATTAGGATCAGATTTATTTAATTAGGATTTAATTTTTAGCATTTATTTATTATTAGAAGTTACTTATCTAATTAGGAGATTAGATTTTAGCATTTATTTATTGTATTTAATTCCTAAGTTTAGTAGGATTAAAACTTCTCCATGGCCTATATAAAGGAGGCTTCACCCACATTGTAATTCAGATTTCATTGATTAATAAAAAATTCTCTTTGGAGATTTTAGTATTCTTTGAGTTTGCAAGTGTTCGGTAAACTTGTCTAGAAGCCATCTTCAACATAAGATCATCGAGTTCTTGTGAGGGAGATCATCTTCACACTCTTGCTTGCCTAGGTAATTGCATCTAGGAGGGTGGGTTAGAGCCATTTGAGGTTGCTTGCTTAGATAATTGCGTCTAAGAGGGTGCCGAGGACAAAACAACAACTATCAATTCATCATGCCATCTCCACATATTCAAGCTTCCTCCATTGACGCCACCACCATAACCAAATCTGAATTTTAGATTTGTTCTTTATTTTGGTTTGTTTTGTTTTTCTCTTTATCCGAATTTGCGCTACTCTATTACAACCGTTCTAGCGCAAGGTAACCCAATACAAGGTGTCCAAGAAGAGGAAATTGAGCAGATTGTGGACGACAACGAACGGCCCGCTGTTGTACAAAACCAACGCCCACATCAGAAGAATCAAGAAAGGTGTGATGACATCCTTGCAAATATAAAGATGAACATTTCGCCATTTAAAGGGAAAACAAATTCGGAGGATTATCTTGAATGGGAGCAGAAGATCGAATACATCTTCGATTGTCACAATTACTCTGAGCAAAAGAAGGTAAAAGTATCATCCATTGAATTCACTAATTATACAATATTTTGGTGGAACCAGTTAACCATGAACATATGACGAAATAGAGAACGTCCGGTGTCCATGTTGGAAGAAATGAAAGGCATAATAAGGAAGAGATTTATACCAGCCTACTATCATCGAGAATCGCTGCGAAAACTCCAGAACCTCAAACAAGGCAACATGAGCGTGGAAGATTATTTTAAAGAGATGGAGATGGCAATGATACGAGCAAATGTGGAGGAAGACACTGAATCTACCATGGCAAGGTTCATTTCGGGGCTAAACCAAGACATAGCCGACACCGTGGATTTGCAATACTATGTTGACTTAGAAAAGTTGGTTAACTTGACTATGAAGGTGGAACAACAATTTAAATGTAAAGGTACGTCTCGAAACAACTCTTCTAGTTCTAGATGGAGTTTGAATTCTAAATGGGGACAGATTGCTCTAAAAGGGCCATACAAACCAAATCAGTTTAAGGAAAATGTTGGGACTTCAAAACCCAACAAGACTATATATGAGAACAAAGGAAAACCACAAGCTACACCAGATCGATCCAGGGATATTCAATGCTTCAAATGTCTTGGAAAGGGACATGTAGCTAGTCAGTGCCCAGTTAGGCATACTATGGTGATTTGAGGAAGTGGTGATGTTACGAGGCTGTCCATTGATGTAGCCCTCCTTTGATTGTGTCGGATCAAGGATCGAAGTAAGATTTCCCATGTAGAAGTGGGGTTGCAAAAGAAGATGTTGAAAGTATAGTTTATGGTGTTTAAGGGACTGGAATTTGGTGTTGAAATGTAGGATGAAAGAAGGTAGAATATTGCTGGAAATTTAGGATGGAGAAAGGTTGAAGATAAGTGCTTGAAGAAGAAACAATGGTGGAAATGGTTGCTAGAAATTTTGGCAAAGAAGAAAGGTTTTAAGTTGCTGGAAAATGAAATAATAAAAAAACAAGAACAAGGAACAAGGAAGAACCTATACAATAAAGTGTATAAACCCGAACCTTATACGCTCTTTGTTAGAAGGACTTGGACCCATTGATTAAGAATTCAAGAACCAGGAGTATCTGGTTTGACAACACAAGTACGAGACTTGAAAATGTCAGAAAAAGTTCAATGAAGAACTAAGTTGAGAGAAATTCTCACAAGTAATTTTTTATTCATAAGTGTGTAGCCTTTTTTACATTAAAAATCTGAAACATATATAAGAAATACAATAGGGAAATCTGAAATGCTTCAAATTTCAAAAGAAAACTACCTATTTGATCTAAGGGTGGCGGTGAGGAAGTTTAATTTGAAACAAATCTGATGGATGTATTTGAAATAAACAAACTGATCAGCATTAAAACTGGCTCCTAAATGAAGCGCGAACACTTGAATTTCAAACAAAATGCATGGCAATTGTTTAAATTCAAAAATCAAACTTCTTGGCCTTATCCTTGAGAATTCCGTCCATTGCTTTGAGAGGGAATTCAAATCTGCCACACACATGCACACACATGTGTCAAGGCTGCCATGTGTGGACGCCATGCTTGGGGAGCTGTTGGAGCCTTTAGCTTGATGCACCTTGCTGTAGGACACTCTCCTAAGTGTAGGTACATGGTCCCTCCATGTTTGAGCTACCATTGGACTCATTAGCTGGAGTTGAGCTACTGGAGCTGAAGTTGAGCTAGTTGAGCTGAATTGAGCTGATTTGGAGTGTTGGAGCTGAAATGAACTGAAAACAATGCTTGTGGGCTGTTTTGAGCTGAGTTGAGTTACACCCTTGTTGTTGAGCTTCAATCGAGCTAGTAGGAAGGTCCTTAGCTGCCACTCTTTATTATGCCGCTGTAAAAACAAAGTAAACACACATAAACTTATTGAAGACATAATATAAACAAACTAATTAGATACATATAAGTATAAACTAAGTATAAGTAATTAATATATGTCACATATCAGCATGTAACACGTGATATAGCTTATTGTCTAAGGCTTATTCATCATTAACAGAAATAAGAAGTATGAATGCATTTCGGCACAAGAACTTCCCTGAAATATTTAGCCTTAGCACAAGTATATGGTTCAGTTTGCATGACTCTCGGCTTCAGCGAAGGCATGCTCACATCATCCCCCTTCTTTTAGGCGATTTTCCTCAAAGCGAAGCTTGTCGTCAAGGAGCAATTCTGGGGTGTTGGGGATGGCCAACTCCATACTTCTTTCCTCCAACAGAATATCCTACAAAATAGGAAAAGAAAAATCCTCTGGGTTCCCGTTAGAAAAATCAGCAATCATAGGTTGTGTCAAAATGCACTTCCCAATCATTTCGTTGTGTTGAATATCACCAATATGTTCGGACTCTCCTTTAGGATGGTTAGTATCATCACAACCCTTCCTCCAAGTTTCAAATCTTTTCGTCATCTGCAACCGATCGTGGTGTACTTGTGATGGAGTCAAAGGTTCGAGAGTGAACTTCTTTCTTTCATGCTTGATTGTGAAACTGTTGGTGAAACAATCATGAATGGTTCGTTTGTCATATTTCCACATCACATAATACATCATCCTTATACCTTCCAATAGAGAATGGGATTAGCACTTGTTTGATGACTTTCAATTCTCCTCCCTTATTTACCACTGTAATTTGTAAGGACTGGGATGCTTGGTCGTCTTCAAACCTAACTTGTCAACCACAAGAGTACTTGCAACATTAGTACAGCTTCTTCCATCAATTATAACAATACATACCTTATCATTCACATGACATCTCGTGTGAAAGATGTTTTCACATTGCTGCTCTTCTTGTGACACTTGTGCATTCAGGCTTCGTTTGTGATACATGTACCACAAGGAAATTCCAAGGACAATATGGACTTACATTTCCACTTGGCCCAATAACCCAAGCCAAGTCTAAGCTAATCAAGGACAAGCTGAATTCGACCGTCCAAGGATTCGTGAGCAAAGGATTACAAGCTGCCATGAAGAAAGAATAATTTCTTGAAGAAAGTGTACACTTATAACATCCTTCAAGAATAATTGGGTCACAAAAACTCAGTTAGCTTTTAAAACAGCCCACACATGCCTCCTTGCCCAAGAACCAATTTCTTATCATCTAAACCAGCCCAAATACCATTAAATTCGTCCAAATAAATGCCCTTATCAGCCCAATCAAAACAGCTCTTATCAGCCCATTACTTGCTGCCCAAGCAAACCAGCCTTCATCAAGCTTAGTTGCTGCCCAAGCAACCAGCCCTTATCAGCTTAGCACTTGCCTTATCACAAGCACAAGGAGTTTAAAGGCTGTTATTTTATTATTATTTTTAATTAGATTAGGTTTTCCTTGTTTTAGTAGAAGTTAAATTACTTTGTCTATCCTTCACCTATAAAAGGATGAACCCTCCATCATTGTAAGACAGATTTTTCTTTGATTTATGAAATATTTAGTGAGTTTGTTTTTGCAAGTGCTGATTACTTGTGCCTTCGAAGTCTTCTTCAACATAAGTTCGACGAGTTCTTGTGAGGGAGATCATCTTCACACTCTTGCTTGCCTAGATAATCGCGTCTAGGAGGGTGGGTTAGAGCCTCTTGAGGTTGCTTGCATAGATAATTGAGCCTAAGAGGGTGCCGAGGATAAAACAACAAACCGCAAGCCATCTTCATCTTCAACCTTCACGTTATCTCCACAAGCCATAAACAAAGCTGGAAATTTCAGAATTGTTTTATCCATCCTTATCTTAATCTTTTTCAATCTTTTTACTTTTTTTTATTATTAATCATCTTCTAATTTTCCTTCTTATCTTTGTTTCTTTGAATTTCCAACCTTGAATCTAAAATTTTCAAGAAAACCCATTCTCTTTTCTCTTGAATTTTCAGATCTGCCCATAACTTTCTTGATTGAGTCTAGAGCTCCTAGTTCTTGCAAACAACTTGATTGAAGGCTTCCAAATCCAAGATTGCGCTGCTCTATCATTTGGTATCAAATTTGGGACGATTCTTGGCAAGAATTTTGGCATTTTTGGGTGAAAATTCGAAAATTTTGGAAAATTCGTCAAAGTCAAATGAGCGAATCACCACACAAAATTTCAGAATTTTTGACATCGGGAACACCTCGAACGAAGTAGATCAAAGTTTTAGCAAAATTAGGGTTTTCCCCTACTTTAACCCTATTTTCATTATTTTTTCTTCAATTTTCATTATTTTCAGTTTATTTACATTGTAAAAAAAAGAAAAAAAAAAAAAAAAAAAAGTGAGAAAACTCATACCTAGCCACCAAACACCATCAAAATCATCAAGACCAATATCATTAACCACCGCAAGCATCACATTGAAGGGGATACAACATTGGGTTTCTTCCTTCAAGTTGTTTCCGGGTTTTGGGGTTATCATCTTTCTAGACTAAAATTTTCCACTCTTAGTTTTTTTAAGTTCCTTTTTTTGCTTTTTCTTTCTTCTATTACGCCATTAACACCTTCTCTTTTCTGGTGTGAGTAGGACAACAAAGTTGCATTACAATCCTTCTTTCTTGCAACTATATTCAATTGGTGTCAAGCCTTTTCATTGGACTCCTAGTACAATTAGGACTCATTGTTAGGATTAAACTCCGATTGTAACTTGTTCACTTGTGGCAGGAAGGTTGATATAGTAGCGCAATCTTGGATTTGGAAGCCTTCAATCAAGTTGTTGCAAGAACTAGGAGCTCTAGACTCAATCAAGGAAGTTTGGGCAGATATGAAAATTCAAGAGAAAAGAGAAGGGATTTTCTTGAATATTTCAGATTCAAGGCTGAAAATTCCAGCTTTGTTTATGGAATTATGGAAGATGGTGTGAAGGTTGAAGATGAAGATGGCTTGTGAATTGTTGATGTTGTTTTGTCCTCGGCACCCTCTTAGACTCAATTATCTAAGCAAGCAACCTCAAGAGGCTCTAACCCACCCTCCTAGACGCGATTATCTAGGCAAGCAAGAGTGTGAAGATGATCTCCCTCACAAGAACTCGTCGAACTTATGTTGAAGAAGACTTCGAAGGCACAAGTAATCAGCACTTGCAAAAACAAACTCACTAAATATTTCATAAATCAAAGAAAATCTGTCTTACAATGATGGAGGCTTCATCCTTTTATAGGTGAAGGATAGACAAAGTAATTTAACTTCTACTAAAACAAGGAAAACCTAATCTAATTAAAAATAATAATAAAATAACAGCCTTTAAACTCCTTGTGCTTGTGTCGCAAGGAATAGGGTGATAAGGCAAGTGATAAGCTGATAAGGGCTGGGTGGCTAAAGTATATAAAACCATAAAAACATCAATTTAAATGATAATAAATATATTGGGCTAAGTTTAATTCGTCCAAAGCCTTATATGTTAGCTTTTGGGCTGAATTTTTCAAAATCCCGTAATAATCCCGTATCCAGTTTTCTGCATGCGCAGTCTTCAGTAAATTGGACGTATCTTGAGTTCCCGATGTCTGATTGATGCGTTTCAAGGTGCGTTGGAAAGGTAACTGAATGAAAGACAATTTGTTAGGAGACAACTCAACCCAGAAATGCCTGGATCCCATCCGAAAACTCGTCGCAATTTTGCTGACTTTCCAGACTTCACAAACAGATTCAGTTTCTTGTCCAAGATGCATCGTTTTTGACCTCCTATGCGTGCATTGTTTTGGCCATTATTGTTTGCATCGAACAAATTCAGCTACTTGTCCAATATGAGTAATTTAACCCTGCTCAGGCATGTATCAAAGGTCTTTAAAGATCACGAGATTGGTTTACTTGCCTCGCTAAATATTTATTCTTGGAGTGTTTAGTGAGATTTCTAGTTTTCTTTTGTTTTTACCTTTTAAATCTGAGTGTTTCAGGATGTCAGAAACGAGTAACGACGAAGAACCACATGAAGTGACTCTTCAAGAAGTTTCAGATACTCTCAATAAACTTGAACAGATTGTAACCTCTTTGGCAACCAAGCTTGAGCACACCGATACAGTAGTAACCGCAATCACTCAAACCATTGGGAGATTAGAAACCACTGCTATTGCAAGCGATACTGAAGAGCCTAGGCGTCAAAATCTTGTTCCCATTCAGAATAGACGCCAAAACCCCTGCATAGGCACAATCCTCGCATAGAGCCGAGACGAGCAACAAACACCTTAGCCAAACCAAAAATCACTGTACCACCTTTTCAAGAAAGGTATGACCCCGATGCTTATAGTGACTGGGAAAATTGAGTTGATCTTCTATTCAAGTATTATCAATGCCCCGAAAAGGATCAAGTTCCACTGTTGACTCTCGAATTCACTAAATACACATCCATTTGGTGGTCCCAATTGGTCCGCAATCGACGTCTCAATGGAGAAGCCAAGATAACCTCATGGGGAGAACTTAAAGTAGTCATGCCAGAACGATTCGTTCCCCCATTATATCGGCGAGTGATCAAACAAAAGTTACAAAGAATCCGACAAGGCTACAGGGCTGTTGATGAGTATCTCAAAGAGATGGAATCATTGATGCAAAGAGTCGATATCCAAGAGGATGAAGAGGATACAATGACTAGGTTTGTTGTCGGACTCAATGACAACATTCTTGAGGTACTTAAACTCAAAACCTACTACACCCTTCAAGAGGCATTCCAATTCGCCATGAAAATTGAAAAGTGCATCAAAGATCGACAACGATATCAAGAAAAGAATTATCACTATGACAAAGGTACCACTCAACCTTTATCTCATTCTAATTCTTCTAAACCTTTGCTTGACTCAAGTAGACCAAAGAAGAAAATTGAAACATCCAAGTCACTGGACAAAACCAATACAAAACCCCCTGTTGGCGGAAAACACACAAACACTCAAACAAACTTGAGAGATTGTATGTTTCAAGTGCAACGGTCATGGACACTATAAAAGGGACTACCCGAATACAAGACTCTTTCTTATTCGAGAAGATGGGAGCTACTCATCTGAGTCGGAGGAGGAATTGTACGACAATGAATTCATCGCTGGTGGTTACTCCAGCGATGAACCTAATCCTAAAAGCTTGGTGATTTAACGTTCACTTAATATCCAAGCAATCGACGATACGGAGATGCAAAGAACAAATATTTTCCACACATGATGTTTGATCAGAGGCAAACTATATTATGTCATCATTGATAGCGGAAGTTGTGCGAATGTGGTAAGCAGCTATCTAGTTGATGCACTTGACCTACCTTGTCAATGTCATCCAAAGCCATATTATCTCCAATGGCTTCATGAAGGGTCAGAATTAAAAAGGTAAACAAATGTGCCTTAATCACTTTTACTATGGGTAAATATTGTGATGACGTTTGGTGTGATGTTATCCCTATGCAAGCATCTTACTTACTTTTAGGACGATCGTGGCAGTATGACCGTGATGTGACTCACCATGGTAAGTTAAATAAGTATTCCTTTGTATACCATGGCAAAAAGTATACCTTGGCTCCACTCGATCCAAAAGAGGTGTACAAAGATCAGATGCGAATGAAGAAGTTTTGCGAGGAGGTGGGAATAAAAAAAGATGAAAAATAAAAAAAGAATGAAAAACAAAAGGCAAATACAAAAGAGGCCAATAGTGATAAAAGCCAAATAAGTAAAGGCCCAGGGTGGTGAGTGATCCTAAATGTGAGAAAAAAAGAGTGTCTCAAAATATTTATGCGAGAGAAAAAGAAGTGAGGCAAGCCCCCTTCCTTAAACAGCCATGCATCCTCATCCGCTTTAGGGAGCAATTTTTTCTATCACTAACAATAACAAAAGTTTGCCTAGTGTGTTTGTTTCTCTTTTGCAGGACTTCAATGATGTTTTAGGTGATCCACCTGACGGTTTGCCACCCTTAAGAGGAATTGAATATCAAATTAACCTAATTTTGGGTTCTTCTATTCCAAATAAACCATCATTATAGATGTAATCCTGACGAAACCAAGGAGTTAGAAAAGCAAGTGGAAGAACTACTCAACAAAGGCTATATTCGTGAGAGATTAAGCCCTTGTGCCGTTCCAGTACTTTTGGTGCCAAAGAAAGATGGTTCATATAGAATGTGTGTCGATTGTCGACCGATCAACCGAATAACAATCAAGTATAGGCATCCTATTCCACGATTAGATGGCATGCTTGATGAACTCTACGGCGCATGCATCTTCACCAAGATTGATTTGAAGAGTGGTAATCATCAAATTCGAATGAAAGAAGGAGATGAATGGAAAACCGCTTTCAAGGCCAAGTTCGGTTTATATGAATGGACAGTTATGCCATTTGGTTTGACCAATGCCCCTAACACCTTCATGAGATTGATGAACCATGTCCTTCGGGAGTTTAGAGGTAAGTTTGTTGTTGTTTATTTCTATGATATTCTTATCTACTCTTCTTCTTTTGATTTACATCTCTTTCATGTTAGATCGGTCTTCGAAGTTCTCCAAAGAGAACAATTATATGCTAACATGGAAAAGTGCGTGTTTTGTAGTGAAAGTCTTAGTTTTCTAGGGTTTATAGTAAGTGCACAGGGTATCCATGTTGATAATGAAAAGTCAAAGCAATTCAAGAATGGCCCACGCCATCCTCCATAATCGAGGTGAGATCCTTCCATGGCCTAGCAAGCTTCTACCGTCGCTTTGTCAAGGATTTCTCTACCATTGCCGCACCATTGACAGATATCATCAAAAAATGGTAGGTTTTCATTGGGGTGAGGCACAAGAACAAGCCTTCCAAACACTAAAAGGTAAACTTTGTACTGCCCTAAATCTTCGTCTTCCCGATTTTTCTAACACTTTTGAGTTAGAATGTGATGCCTCCGGTATAGGCATAGGCGCAGTTCTTTTACAGGAAAAACAACCAATCGCTTACTTTAGCGAGAAGTTAAAAGGAGCACATTTGAACTACTCAACTTGTGATAAAGAGCTCCTTGCATTAGTTCGTGCACTTGAAGTTTGGCAACACTACCTTCTTCCAAAGGAGTTCATCATACACACTGACCACGAATCATTTAAGTGACTAAACGGCCAAGGTAATTTGACCACAGAAGATGGGTTTCTTTTCTGAATAAATAGGTTGTGTATACCACAAGGCTCCATTAGAGAATTGCTAGTCCATGAATCACAATTCGGAGGCTTAATGGGGCACTTTGGCATCTCCAAAACGTTAGACATGGTAATGGAGCATTTTTTTGGCCACATATAAGGAAAACCGTGGAAAAGGTATGCAAATCTTGCATCGTATGTAAACAAGAAAAATCCAAGGTAAGTCCTAACGGTTTATATACACCCCTTCCTATCCCTTCTTTCCCTTGGGTCGATTTATCTATGGACTTTATTCTTGGATTACCTCATACCAAAAAGGGTCAAGATAGAATTTTTGTTGTGGTCGACAGGTTTTCAAAGATGGCTCACTTCATACCATGCCATAAAACGGATGATGCAAGACATGTAGCCGATCTCTTCTTTAGAGAAGTAGTATGACTTCATGGAATTCCACGCACCATCGTTTCCGATAGAGATGTAAAGTTCATAAGCCATTTTTGGAAGGTTTTGTGGGGAAAGATAGGTACCAAACTTCTTTATTCTACTACTTCTCACCCACAGACGGATGGACAAACTAAGGTAATAACTCAGATCTTAGGTGCATTACTCAAAACCATTGTCGGTAAGAACACAAAAACTTGGGAAGAATATCTACCTTTTGTAGAGTTTTCCTACAACCGTTTTATTCATTCATCCACCGGTTATTCTCTATTTGAAGTAGTTTATGGTTTTAACCCCTTAACAACATTAGACCTTGTCCCTTTACCTATTGATAATATTAGCAGCTTAGATGGTGAAAAGAAAGCGGAGTTGGTTAAAACCATTTACACTAAGGCAAAGCAAAGAATGGAGAAAACATATGAAAACGTTGCTGCCAAAGTCAACAAAGGTCGACGCCAAGTTGTCTTTGGACCAGGAGATTGGGTTTGGTTGCACATGCATAAAGAAAGATTTCCAAACCATAGGAAATCCAAATTGCATACCGAATTGATCTACCAGGTGAGTATAATGCGTGTACAACTTTTAATGTTTCTGATCTTTCTCCCTTTGATGTTTTAGATTCGTGGACGAATCCTTTTGAGGAGGGAGGGGATGATATCTGTACCACAAGGCAATTCCAAGGACAAGATGGACTTACTTTTCCACTTGGCCCAATAACCCCAGCCAAGTCTAAGCTAATCAAGGACAAGCTGAATTCAACCGTCCAAGGATTCGTGAGCAAAGGATTACAAGCTGCCATGAAGAAAGAAGAATTTCTTGAAGGAAGTCCACACTTAACATCCTTCAAGAATAATTGGGTCACGAAAACTCAACTTGCTGTACCTTTGGAGATGGATATCCATGAGCCTTTAGATGTCCAATAATTAGCCCTTTTTGTTGTAATTAGACCCAATACTTGTTACTATAAAAGATTGGGTCAGATTTTTATTTTTTGCCCAAGTTAGGATTTACAAGTGTTTTTAGGCCTAGTTAGCTTTTAAAACAGCCCACACATGCCTCCTTGCCGAAGAATCAATTTCTTATCATCTAAACCAGCCCAAATACCATTAAATTCGTCCAAATAAATGCCCTATCAACTTTTAATTGCTGCCCAATCAAAACAGCTCTTATCAGCCCATTACTTGCTGCCCAAGCAAACCAGCCTTCATCAAGATTACTTGCTGCCCAAGCAACCAGCCCTTATCAGCTTAGCACTTGCCTTATCACAAGCACAAGGAGTTTAAAGGCTGTTATTTTATTATTATTTTTAATTAGATTAGGTTTTCCTTGTTTTAGTAGAAGTTAAATTACTTTGTCTATCCTTCACCTATAAAAGGATGAACCCTCCATCATTGTAAGACAGATTTTTCTTTGATTTATGAAATATTTAGTGAGTTTGTTTTTGCAAGTGCTGATTACTTGTGCCTTCGAAGTCTTCAACATAAGTTCGACGAGTTCTTGTGAGGGAGATCATCTTCACACTCTTGCTTGCCTAGATAATAGCGTCTAGGAGGGTGGTTAGAGCCGCTTGAGGTTGCTTGCTTAGATAATTGAGTCTAAGAGGGTGCCGAGGAAAAAACAACAAATCTCAAGCCATCTTCAACCTTCACGCTATCTCCACAAGCCATAAACAAAGCTGGAAATTTCAGATTTATTTTATCTATCCTCATCTTTAATATTTTTCAATCTTTTTACTTTTGTTCTTATTAATCATCTTCTAATTTTCCTTCTTATCTTTGTTTCTTTGAATTTCCAACCTTGAATCTGAAATTTTCAAGAAAAGCCATTCTCTTTTCCCTTGAATTTTCAGATCTGCCCATAACTTTCTTGATTGAGTCTAGAGCTCCTAGTTATTGCAACAACTTGATTGAAGGCTTCCAAATCCAAGATTGTGCTACTCTATCAGTTTGACTACAAGAATCTCACCATCTGCTGCCAATTCGATCTCATCTTCTTCTTCCTCCTTAGGAATTTTCGGTTCATCTTCTCCATGATCAGACTCGATCTCGCAATTTTCTAACAAAAGCATCGGTTCCAGTTTGGACATTGGCTTGCTACGTGTCCTTGTCCAAGGCACTTGAGACATTGAATGTCCCTTGTGCGTTCAAGTAACCACTTGCTTTCCTCTACCAACGTCTACAACAGGTGGCTTTGGCTTGCTCGATTCTGCCTTTTCTTTAATTTGAATAGGTGTTGACTTCCTGAAATTGTTTTGAATGAAACGAGGGTTAGAAAAATTATTAAATGAACTATTACCTCGGGAAGAAGATTTCTTCCTTTGTTGACGTTCAACTTTATCGCCATATGCACCATCTCATCCAATTCAACATAATGTTGTAATTCTACAACATTGGCAATCTCTTGGTTAAGACCGGCTAAGAAACGTGCCATTGTTGCTTCTCGATCTTCTTCAATGTTGGCACGGATCATGGCCATCTCAATTTCTTTAAAATAATCTTCAACACTTATATTGCCTTGTTTTAAATTCTGCAACTTCTGGAAAAGTCTCGATGATAGTGAGACGGTAAATCTCCTCTGATGATTCTTTTCATTTCAGCCATGTTGTGATTGGGAAGGGCTATTCTTCTTTGTGTACTGATTAATTGGTCCCACCAAATTAATGCATAATCCACGAACTCCATTGCTGCCAATCGCACTTTCTTTTGTTCAGAATAGTTGTAACAATCGAACACATGTTCTACCTTGCTTTCCCATGCTAGATAGGCATCCGGATCTATTTTTCCTTGAAAAAGATGTATGGTAACTCAAATGTTGCTCAAATTGTCATCAAGTTGTGCACGCCCTCCATGGTGTCTCGGGGCATTCTGTCTTGATGATCGGTCCATCTTGTCATCATCATTGTTGTCATCATATTCTTCATTGTGTTCGTCATCTCTAGGCTGATTTTGCCTTCGTGGGCCTTGGGTTGCTCGAGTGTTGCCATGTGACCCTTCAAGCCTGTCTATTCTTTCATGTAATGGCTCAAGTTCATCCTTCAACAATTTCTGCAATTCTCGAATCATGACCTGCATTTGCAGATTCGGTTGTCCACCATCTTGATTCATTTCGCTAGAACCTATCATTGTTAGCAAAAAAAACTCACATGCACACTCACAAAAGCCTCACAATTCTCTCCAAGGAAAGTAGATATGGCACTCCACTCTATGCTCGTGTTTCACTCGGGAAATATGGATTTTACAACTTTTAGTAAACAAAAGAAATAAGGTAAAGGTAGGCTTAGAATTAGAAAGAAAAGAAAGAAATGGGTGACTTACTACACAGAAACGCTTACAACTTTCCTTCACCGAACAATCAAATTCTCTTCGTGCCAGGTTGATGTTGTAATGGTCGCTGTTGTAGAACACATTGCCATTGCAATTTCTTTCATCTTTTCACTTTTTGAAGTGCTTTTCATTTTTCTTTTTCGAAACTGAATTTTCTCTTTTTTCCAGATTTTTTTTATATATTTCGCACTCACAAAGATGATTTCTTACTTGAATCCAACCTAAGCTCTGATTACCATATGTTACGAGGCTGTCCATTGATGTAGGCCTCCTTTGATTGTGTCAGATCTAGGATCGCAGTAAGATTTGCCATGTAGAAGTGGGGCTGCAAAACAAGATGTTGAAAGTATAGTTTATGGTGTTTAAGGGACTGGAATTTGGTGTTGAAATGTAGGATGAAAGAAGGTAGAATGTTGCTGGAAATTTAGGATGGAGAAAGGTTGAAGATGAGTGGTTGAAGAAGAAACAATGGTGGAAATGGTTGCCGGAAATTTTCGTGAAGAAGAAATGTTTTAAGTTGCTGCAAAATGAAATAATAAATAAAACAAGAACAAGGAACAAGGAAGAACCTATACAATAAAGTGTATAAACCCGAACCTTATACGCTCTTTGTTATAAGGACTTGGACCCATTGATTAAGAAATCAAGAACCCGAAGTATCTGGTTTGACAACATAAGTACGAGACTTGAAAATGTCAGAAAAAGTTCAATGAAGAACTAAGTTGAGAGAAATTCTCACAAGTAATTTTTGATTCATAAGTGTGTGTAACCTTTTACATTAAAAATCTTAAAAATATATAAGAAATACATGAGGGAAATCTGAAATGCTTCAAATTTTAAAAGAATCTAAGGGCGGCGGTGAAGAAGTTTAATTTGAAACAAATCTGATGGCTGCATTTGAAATAAACAAACTGATCAGCATTAAAAATGTCTCCTAAATGAAGCGCGAACACTTGAATTTCAAACACAATGCACATGGCAATTGTTTGAATTCAAAAATCAAACTTCTTGGCCTTATCCTTGAGAATTCCGCCCATTGCTTTGAGAGGGAGTTCAAATCTGCCACACACATGCACACACGTGTCAAGGCTGCCATGTGTGGACGCCATGCTTGGGGAGCTGCTGGAGCTTTGCTGGAGCCTTTAGCTTGATGCACCTTGCTGTAGGACACTCTCCTAAGTGTAGGTACATGTCCCTCCATGTTTGAGCTACCATTGGACTCATTAGCTGGAGTTGAGCTATTGGAGCTGAAGTTGAGCTAGTTGAGCTGAATTGGAGTGTTGGAGCTGAAATGAGCTGAAAACAATGCTTGTGGGCTGTTTTGAGCTGAGTTGAGCTACACCCTTGTTGTTGAGCTTCAATCGAGCTAGTAGGAAGGTCCTTAGCTGCCATTCTTTATTATGCCACTGTAAAAACAAAGTAAACACACAAACTTATTGAAGACATAATATAAACAAACTAATTAGATGCATATAAGTATAAAATAAGTATAAGTAATTAATATTATGTCACATATCAGCATGTAACACGTGATATAGCTTATTGTCTAAGGCTTATTCATCATTAATAGAAATAAGAAGTATGAACGCATTTCGGCGTAAGAACTTCCCTAAAATATTTAGCCTTAGCACAAGTAAGTGGTTCAGTTTGCATGACTCCCGGCTTCAGTGAATGCATGCTCACATTAGGGGAGACTGAATCTGAATCAGAAAAAGAAGAAGTTGATGCCATAAGTGAAGCTGATGAAGACTTAGACCCTCCCACTGAAGGAGAAGTACTCCTTGTGAAGAGGAGTCTAAATACACAAATGGTGCAAGGCGACCAACAACAAGAGAATATCTTTCATACACGCTGCCATATCAATGGGAATGTATGTTTTGTGATTATTGATGGAGGAAGTTGCACTAATGTTGCCAGCGTGTTAATGGTGGACAGACTTGGATTGGTGACAACAAAACACCCACACCCTTATAAGCTTCAATGGCTTAATAATGGTGGGGAATTGAAGGTGACCAAGCAGGTACTCGTACCATTTTCCATCAGTAGGTACAAGGACGAGGTCCTATGTGATGTTGTACCCATGCACGCAAACCACTTACTTTTGGGGAGGCCTTGGCAGTTCGATCGAAGAGTGAATCATGACGGATATAGCAATAGATTCTCATTCACATTTGAAGGAAGGAAGCACGCGCTAACCCCTTTATCACCACAGCAAGTACATGATGATCAAATGCATTTGAAAAAAAGTTTCCAAGGATTAAAAAAGAGAAAGAAACAGAAAATGGGAGGAAAAATAAGTGAGAGAATGAGAGAAAAATTGTAAGTACTAGTAAAAGCGAGAAGGGAAGGAGTGAAATTGAAAGCGGGGGAGAGAAGCTTAAAATGAGCGTATATGCGAGGGGTAATAAAATTAGAAAAAGTGTTTTGGCGAGGCAAACACTTCTTGTGCTTTTGTACAAGGAGAATTTTTTGAACACTAACGAACTCGATGCAACGTTACCTTATTCTATTGTTTCTCTTTTGCAGGGTTTTGAAGATGTTTTACCCGACGAGATTCTAGGAGGTTTACCACCTATTCGTGGCATAGAACATCAAATCGATTTTGTGCCTAGTGTTACATTATCTAATCGACCAACATATCGGAGTAATCTCGAGGAAACAAAAGAGTTACAATGACAAGTACAAGAATTGATGGGAAAAGGCTATATACGATAGAGATTAAGCCCATGTGACATTCCTGAACTGTTGGTACCCAAGAAAGATGGGTCATGGCGCATGTGTGTGGATTGTCAAGCAATCAATCAGATCACAATCAAATATCGACATCCTATACCATGTCTAAATGATATGTTGGATGAATTGAGTGGTTCTAGTGTGTTTTCAAAGATCGATCTTAAAAGCGGATATCACCAAATCAATTTGAAAAGTTGTAATTTCTCGTATGAAATTTCAGCATGCACTTCCTTAGTTATATGGACATATCTCGAGCTCCCGATATTGGATTGACGTGATTCAACATGCATTGGAAAGATAAGAGATAGGACAACAAGTTTCATGAAGACTTCTCGACCCAATTATGCCTGTATCCTGCTCGAAAATGGCAAACAATCTGACATACGTTTTTTTTTGTGATGAATTTGCCCAATGAAGAGTGATTTGGTTGGAACTCTTCGTTTTGGCACACTCATTCTTTCCCTCCATGTATTTGCCACCCATTTTCAAGTTTCCCTCCAATTAGCTAGGGACATATTCCTTAGGAGAGGACATGACCCTTGGTGATAAAGTAGCGCAATTGTGGATTTGGAAGCCTTCAATCAAGTTGTTGTAAGAACTAGGAGCGCTAGACTCAATAAAGAAAGCTTTGGGCAGATCTGAAAATTCAAGAGACAAGAGAAGGGCTTTTCTTGAAAATTTCAGATACGAGGCTGGAAAATTAAAGAAAGAAAGACAAGATGAAGGATTAGATGATAAGAAATAAAAATATAAATAAAAAGATTAGAAAGGATGGAGAAAGAGATGGATAAAACAAATCTAAAAATTCCAGCTTTGTTTATGGAATTATGGAAGATGATGTGAAGGTTGAAGGTGGCTTGGCGAAATAGATGTTGATGTCCTTGGCACCCTCTTGATCGCAATTAACCAAGCAAACAACCTCAAGCGGCTCTAACCCACCCTCCTAGACGCTATTACCTATGATGTGAGCATGCCTTCGCTCAAGCCTAGAGTCATGCAAACTGAACCATTTACTTGTGCTAAGGCTAAATATTTCAGGGAAGTTCTTGTACCGAAATGCGTTCATACTTCTTATTTCTGTTAATGATGAATAAGCCTTAGACAATAAGCTATATCACATGTTACATGCTGATATGTGACATAATATTAATTACTTATACTTAGTTTATACTTATATGTATCTAATTAGTTTGTTTATATTATGTCTTCAATAAGTTTATGTGTGTTTACTTTGTTTTTACAGTGGCATAATAAAGAGTGGCAGCTAAGGACCTTCCTACTAGCTCGATTGAAGCTCAACAACAAGGGTGTAGCTCAACTCAGCTCAAAACAGCCCACAAGCATTGTTTTCAGCTCATTTCAGCTTCAATACTCCAAATCAGCTCAACTTCAGCTCCAGTAGCTCAACCCCAGCTAATGAGGCCAATGGTAGCTCAAACATGGAGGGACATGTACCTACATTTAGGATAATGTCCTACAGCAAGGTGCATCAAGCTAAAGGCTCCAGCAGCTCCCCAAGCATGCCTCCACACATGACAGCCTTGACACATGTGTGTGCATGAGTGGCAGATTTGAACTACCTCTCAAAGCAATGGGCGGAATTTTCAAGGATAAGGCCAAGAAGTTTAATTTTCGAATTCAAACAATTGCCATGTGCATTTTGTTTGAAATTCAAGTGTTCCCGCTTCATTTAGGAGCCACTTTTAATGCTGGTCAGTTTGTTTATTTCAAATACAGCCATCAGATTTGTTTCAAATTAAATTTCCTCACCGCCACCCTTAGATCAAATAGGTAGTTTTCTTTTGAAATTTGAAGCATTTCATATTTCCCTCTTGTATTTCTTATATATGTTTCAGATTTTTAATGTAAAAAGGTTACAAAACTTATGAATCAACAATTACTTGTGAGAATTTCTCTCAACTTAGTTCTTCATTGAACTTTCAAGACTTATCAAGCATTGTTGCTTGTGGCGTCTACACTAGATACTTCGGGTTCTTGATTATTAATCAATGGGTCCAAGTCCTTCGAACAAAGAGCGTATAAGGTTCGAGTTTATACACTTTATTGTATAGGTTCTTCCTTGTTCTTGTTTTTTTTATTTCATTTTCCAGCAACTTAAAACCTTTCTTCTTCACCAAAATTTTCGGCAACCATTTCCACCATTGTTTCTTCTTCAAGCACTCATCTTCAACCTTTCTCCGTCCTAAATTTCCAGCAATATTCTACCTTCTTTCATCCTACATTTCAACACCAAATTCCAGTCCCTTGAACACCATAAACTATACTTTCAACATCTTCTTTTCTAGCCCCACTTCTAAATGGGAAATCTTACTTCGATCCTAGATCCGACACAATCAAAGGAGGCCTACATCAATGGACAGCCTCATAACATATGGTAATCAGAGCTTAGGTTGGATTTAAGTAAGAAATCATCTTTATGAGTGCGAAATATAAAAAAAAACCGAAAAAAGAGAAAATTCAGTTTCGCAAAAAGAAAGAAGAAAAGCATTTCAAAAAAGTGAAAAAGATGAAAGAAATTGCAATGGCAATGTGTTCTACAACAACGAACATTACAACATCAACCGGGCACGAAGAGAATTTGATTGTTTGGTGAAGGAAAGTTGTAAGCGTTTCTGTTTAGTAAGTCACCCATTTCTTTCTTTTCTTTCTAATTCTAAGCCCGCCTTACCTTATTTCTTTTGTTTACTAACCGTTGTTGTTATTTAGCCGACACACTTGAACATGTTTGACAGTCTTAAGTTAGTTCCTTAAAGAACTAAAAATGAGAGAAGGAGTGGAAAAACGCATATTGAGCATGTGAGAACAGAAGGGGAAAGTGAAAGCCATATTTCCCGAGTGAAGCATGAGCGTAGAGTGGAGTGCCATATCTACTTTCCTTGGAGAGAATTGTGAGGCTTTTTGTGAGTGTGCAAGTGAGGTTTTATTTTATTTTTTGCTAACAATGACAGGTTCTAGCAAAATGAATCAAGATGGAGGACAACTGAATCTGCAAATGCAGGCCATGATTTGAGAATCGCAGAAATTGTTGAAGGATGAACTCGAGCCATTACATGAAAGAATAGACAGGCCTGAAGGGTCACATGGCAACACCCGAGCAACACGAAGGTAAAATCAGCCTAGAGATGACGAACACAATGAAGAGTATGTTGAAAACAATGATGATGAAAAAATGGACCGATCCTCGACACCGAATGCCCCGAGACACAATGGAGGGCGTGCACAACTTGATGACACAATTTGAGCAACATTCGAGTTACCATACCTCATTTTCAAGGAAAAATAGATCCAGATGCCTATCAAGCATGGGAAAGCAAGGTAGAACATGTGTTCGATTGTTACAACTATTCTGAATAAAAGAAAGTGCGATTGGCAACAATGGAGTTCATGGATTATGCATTAATTTGGTGGGACCAATTAATCAGTACATGAAGAAGAATAGGCGAAGGGCCAATCACAACATGGCTTGAAATGAAAAGAATCATGCGGATGAGATTTGTACCGTCTCACTACCATCGAGACTTGTTCTAGAAGTTGCAGAATTTAAAACAAGGCAATAGAAGCGTTGAAGATTATTTTAAAGAAATGGAGATGGCCATGATCCGTGCCAACATTGAAGAAGATCGAGAAGCAACAATGGCCTGTTTCTTAGCCGGTCTTAACCAAGAGATTGCCAATGTTGTAGAATTACAGCATTATGTTGAATTGGACGAGATGGTGCATATGGCGATCAAAGTTGAACGTCAGCAAAGGAAGAAATCTTCTTCCTGAGGTAATAGTTCATTTAATAATTTTTCTAACCCTCGTGTCATTCAAAACAATTTCAGGAAGTCAGCACCTATTCAAATTAAAGAAAAGGCAGAATCGAGCAAGCCAAAGCCACCCGTTGTAGACGTTGGTAGAGGAAAGCAAGTGGTTACTCATGAACGCACCCATTCAATGTTTCAAGTACCTTGGACGAGGACACATAGCAAGCCAATGTCCAAACTGGAACACGATGCTTTTGTTAGAAAATGGTGAGGTCGAGTCTGGTCATGGAGAAGATGAACTGGAAATTCCTAAGGAGGAAGAAGAAGATGAGATCGAATTGGCAGCAGATGGTGAGATTCTCGTAGTCAAATGAAGCTTGAATGCGCAAGTGTCACAAGAAGAGCAGCAACGTGAAAACATCTTTCACACGAGATGGCATGTGAATGATAAGGTATGTGTTTGTTATAATTGATGGTGGAAGTTGCACTAATGTTGCAAGTACTCTTATGGTTGACATATTAGGTTTGAAAACAACGAAGCACCCAAATCCTTACAAATTTCAGTGGTTGAATGATGGAGGAAATTGAAAGTTACCAAGCAAGTAATTATTCCATTCTCCATTGGAAGGTATAAGGATGATGTATCATAGACGTGGTTCCAATGCACGTATGCCATCTACTTCTTGGAAGACCTTGGCAATATGACAAATGAACCATCCATGATTGTTTCACCAACCGTTTCATAATCAAGCATGAAAGAAAGAAGTTCACTCTCGAACCTTTGACTCCATCACAAGTACACCATGATCCGTTATAGATGATGAAGAGTTTTGAAACTTGGAGGAAGGATCGTGATGATACCATCCTAAAGGAGAGTCCAAACATATTGGTGATGTTCAACACAATGAAATGATTGGGAAGTGCATTTTGACAAACCTATGATTGTTAATTTTTCTAACGGGAACCTAGAGGATTTTTCTTTTCCTATTTTGTAGGATATTCCATTGGAGGAAATAAGTATGGAGTTGGCCATCCCAACACCCCAGAATTGCTCCTTGACGATAAGCTTCGATTTGAGGACAAATCGCCTAAAAGAAGGGGGATGATGTGAGCATGCCTTCGCTCAAGCCGAGTCATGCAAACTGACCATTTACTTATGCTAAGGCTAAATATTTCAGGGAAGTTCTTGTACCGAAATGCGTTCATACTTCTTATTTCTGTTAATGATGAATAAGCCTTAGACAATAAGCTATATCACGTGTTACATGTTGATATGTGACAATAAGCTATATTAGTTACTTATACTTAGTTTATACTTATATGCATCTATAGTTTATACTTATATGTATCTAATTAGTTTGTTTATATTATGTCTTCAATAAGTTTATGTGTGTGTACTTTGTTTTTACAGCGGCATAAATAAGAGTGGCAGCTAAGGACCTTCCCTACTAGCTCGATTGAAGCTCAACAACAAGGACAGATCAACTCAGCTCAAAACAACCCACAAGCATTGTTTTCAGCTCCAACACTCCAAATCAGCTCAATTCAGCTCAACTTCAGCTCCAGTAGCTCAACTCCAGCTAATGAGTCCAATGGTAGCTCAAACATGGAGGGACATGTACCTACACTTAGGAGAGTGTCTTACAGCAAGGTGCATCAAGCTAAAGGCTCCAGCAAAGCTCCAGCAGGTCCCCAAGCATGGCGTCCACACATGGCAGGCTTGACGCAATTATCTAAGCAAGCAACCTCAAGCGGCTCTAACCCACCCTCCTAGATGCAATTACCTAGGCAAGCAAGAGTGTGAAGATGATCTCCCTCACAAGAACTCGATGATCTTATGTTGAAGATGGCTTCTAGACAAGTTTACCGAACACTTGCAAACTCAAAGAATACTAAAATCTCAAAAGAGAATTTTATTTAATCATTCAAATCTGAATTACAATGTGGGTGAAGCCTCCTTTATATAGGCCATGGAGAAGTTCTAATCCTACTAAACTTAGGAATTCAATACAATAAATAAATGCTAAAATTTAATCTCCTAATTAGATAAGTAACTTCTAATAATAAATAAATGCTAAAAATAAAATTCTAATTAAATAAATCTGATTCTGATAGATATTGCAGAATCCTATATTGATTTAAATTACAAATAATCAAATAAAATCTTGAAAATTCGTAATTATCCAAAAATCCCGTATTAATCCCGTATAGGAATTTCTGCATGCGCTGTCTTCGCTAAAATAGACGTATATTGAGATACAGATGTCCGATTAAGGCGTTTCAAGATGCGTTGGAAAGATAATTTGCAGTCGGACAAGTTTTAAGAAGACATGTTGACCCATAAATGCCTGGATCCCATCCAAAAATGCTTCGCAAGTTGACTGATGTTTCTGACTTGCAAAGCAGTTTCAACTTCTTTTCCAAGATGATTATTTTGACCCCTCTCATGCTCGTATCAGTAGCCTTTGTTGTCGTGGCAATTGCTGCTCAAGCCAATTGTCGTGGCAATCAGTTGCCAAAATTTGCTGTAAGTTAAGGGAAGAACCAATTTTCTGAAAAGCTTTACGAATCCAAACACCTTTTTCTTTTGGCCTCTCAAACATCTCCATCAGTAGAGATTTTAATGGCTTCAAATCTACCAACATCGGTTCCTCAAGACATACCTGCAATGGACGAGGTGAGTTTTTAAAGAATTCAAAAGGTTCAACCATCACCTGCTCATATTCCATTGGCAAAGTATTATCATCTCGTTGATCTTGCATGTGGTCGTGCAATTGTTGTGGCAACTGTAGATGAGAGCAATCTACAAATTCCTGCTTCAACATCAACGTTGTAACCTTCTGGGCATCAGGTTCCTCAGAATTTGCTGTAATATTGTTGTTCTTAGCTTCATTGAGTGTTGTCGCGGCATTGCTCTGTTCAGGCTCCTCAATATTGCCGAGGTAATTTGTTGCTCAGGCTCATCGTGTGTTGGGCAGTCTTTCTCATCAACATACTCTCGACTTTGAGGTTTTAGTTGTTCCTCACACATCGGAGAGCTTTCCTTGCATTGTTCCTTGTCCTCTAGCCTTGGGCTTCAGTATCCCTAGGAATGAATTGTTGGTGCATGTTATCCATGACATATGTGGATCTCCTCAATTGATCTTCTGAATCCCCCCAAGGTTGCATCCCACTGAGCTATCCTCGTATCCATAGAATTTGATAGCTCTCGAATCTCTTCAATTGATCCGTCAAGTCTAGCCAAGGAAGCTAGCAACGTTTCCTCCAAGGAATTGGAATGCTCTTGAAAAGGACTACATTGCCATGGCATATCTGTTGCTGCGGCAAAATTGTTATGGTAAAAATTTTTTTGAGCTTTTTAACCATACCATGAAGAATTTTGCTGATGGTTCCCTCTATGGTCCTCTATGTAGTCATATGCATCGAAAATGTGACGACAATTTTCAAACACATGATGTTCTCCACACATAGCACAAGATTTTTCCACAGTATAGGCTCTTTGGGCTTTTCTCGGTTGGTATAGGTAATCATCAAAGGGTGCAAGAAACTCTTTATTGTATTGATTCATATCTTCCAACATTAACTCTTGAATAGATCGACTTTTATTTCCCGACATGTTGATGTCCCTTAACTTGTAGCGCACCTAATTTTTTTTTTTTGATAAAACAAACAAAAAGAAAAGTTAGCAAAACTAAGAAAAAATGCAATAACAAAAACAACTAACACCAATTGCCAATCCTCAGCAACAGCGCCAAAAACTTGTTGCTTGTAATAAGTGCTACGCAATTGTGCAAGTATACACGTCGCAAGTAATAACGTGATACGAGTATCGTCTCCACAGGGATTGGTTTGGGCCACTTTGCTTTAGTTATCGCACTGTGAAAATAAAAACACAATTGATAATAGAGGATTTAATTAACGAGAAAACTAAGAGCAATAAACTAAAAGAATAGATGAAATTAAAATAGAGTGAATAGGCCAGGTTATCGTGAGTTGAGGTGTGATAGCCGATTGGATCGTCTTGGTAAAAGAGTGCAAGGACAACTCAGTTGTCGTGGCAACTTGCACGGCGGGGTTGCCTTGGCAACTAATCAATGGTTGCCTAGGCGACTAGCTGGGCAGCAACTTCAAGGTTCGGCGGAGCATTCTTCAATGGTTTCTTCTTATCCCTAAGTTGAAACTCTAGCTATTTGTGCATGCCTTGATAATACATCCCTACGTGAATCAAAGGTGGACAACAACCAATCTTGCGCTCCTCTTTAGCCGTTGAAATCCTTAGCTTATTCCTAAGCCGAATTAATCTTCACCAGCAATAGATTGAATAAAAGACCATACTCATTCGTTTCTTGAATCTAACTCTCCCGATATTAGATAAATAGATGAAGTTACGAGATCCTCTCCCAATTCACTCGCAAACAAGAATGAGTAAACCTTGAATTGAAAGTGCAAACTCTTATTACCTAAACAAAATCCAATTGTTTTTCACAACAACAAAACACAATAACCCCAACCAATCAAGTTAGTTCATGGTTGGGTTCAAAAGATATACAAAGAATAATCCCCAAACCATGAATCTAATGGAAGCAAAGAAGAAAAAGAAGAAATCGAACTCTCTCCCCCTTGCTCTCTTGTCGAAATTTCTCTCCTCTTGCCCTATGGGGTTGTCGAAATTTTCCCTCTTCTTGCTCCCCTTGGAGTTGACGGCTTGGTGATCTATTTATAGGGCTAGGTAAAAGTCCTTCTTTGAGGAGGAAGTTAAAGTTGGAATTAAATTATCTTTAAAGAATATAGTTCTTTATTATAATTATATTCCTTCTAAAACTTCTCCTATCTTCTTGGAATTTAATTCTTCTTTAACCTCTTCATGGAAATCAAACTCCTTTGCGATTTAGCTTTGCTCCACGTCATCTTGGGCTTCTCTAGTCATCAATTTCGACTACCATATCACCTTATTCTTTGTCAACAATTGCCCTGGCAACTGGCTCGACATCTCCTTCATGCATTGCCCTGGAAACTGCGTCGGCATCTCCTTCATGTACTACCCTGGCAACTGGTTCTAGCCTTGTTTAGGCAAGTGATTCTGCACACGCACAAAAACACACCAAAGCAGCATCTTTTTCCACAAAAATCACCAAGTTATGTAATCAAGCTCAACGGTGGAAAGAAACATGAATTAATGCATGAATGACTAATTATGCAACTAATATGAGCTTAAGTCTAACAATAATATGAGTAAAAAGGGTAATAAAAATAGTACTTTTGAACACTTATCACAGCTCCCCAAGCATGGCGTCCACACATGGCAGCCTTGACACATGTGTGTGGCAGATTTGAACTCCCTCTCAAAGCAATGGGCGGAATTCTCAAGGATAAGGCCAAGAAGTTTGATTTTTGAATTCAAACAATTTCCATGTGCATTTTGTTTGAAATTCAAGTGTTCCCACTTCATTTAGGAGCCATTTTTTTAATGCTGATCAGTTTGTTTATTTCAAATACAACCATCAGATTTGTTTCAAATTAAACTTTCTCACCGCCACCCTTAGATCAAACAGGTAGTTTTCTTTTGAAATTTGAAGCATTTCAGTTTCCTTCTTGTATTTCTTATATATGTTTTAGATTTTTAATGTAAAAAGGTTACACAACTTATGAATCAAAAATTACTTGTGAGAATTTCTCTCAAATTAGTTCTTCATTGAACTTTCAAGACTTATCAAGCATTGTTGCTTGTGGCGACTACACCAGATACTTCAGGTTCTTGATTTCTTAATCAATGGGTCCAAGTCCTTTGAACAAAGAGCGTATAGGGTTCAGGTTTATACACTTTATTGTATAGGTTTTTCCTTGTTCCTTGTTCTTGTTTTCTTTATTTCATTTTCCAGCAACTTAAAACCTTTCTTCTTCACCAAAATTTCCAGCAACCATTTCCACCATTGTTTCTTCTTCAAGCACTCATCTTCAACCTTTCTACATCCTAAATTTCCAGCAATATTCGACCTTCTTTCATCCTACATTTCAACACCAAATTCCAGTCCCTTAAACACCATAAACTATACTTTCAACATCTTCTTTTGCAGCCCCACTTCTACATGGAAAATCTTACTTGATCCTAGATCTGACACAATCAAAGGAGGCCTACAAATGGACAGCCTCGTAATAACCTAGGCAAGCAGGAGTGTGAAGATCTACAACAATCAACCCGATTGAAACATTGAAGATAACCTCTAGACAAGTTTTTCGAACATGTATTCAAAGAATACTAAAATCTCAAAAGAGAACCTTTTATTAATCAATGAAAATCTGTAAAATAAAGAAGAAAGCATCATCCTTTTATAGATGAAGGATGGCTTTAACCTAAAGCTAAGAATGAATAAAATAAACAAAGAAATCTGGTCCATTAAATTGGACTTGATCTAACGGCTTAGGAGAAGGGGGTGGCTGGTTCCTAAAGTATATAAACCCTAAAGACATCAATATAAATGATAATAAATACATTGGGTTAAGCTTAATTCGTCCAAAGCCTTATATCTTAGCTTTTGGGCTGAATTTTACAAAATCCTGTAATAATCTCGTACTCCAGTTTTCTGCATGCACAGTCTTCAGTAAATTGGACGTATCTTGAGTTCCCGATGTCCGATTGACGCGTTTCAAGATGCGTTGGAAAGGTAACTGAAAGACGGTCAACTTGTTAGTAGACAACTCGACCCAGAAATGCCTGGATCCCATCGGAAAATTCGTCTCAAGTCGGCTGATGCTCCAGCTTTGCAAAACAATTTCAGTTTCTTATCTAAAATGCATTTCTTCACACCTCCTAAGCATGGATCACTTTGGACCTTGTTGTTTGCATCAAACAGCTTCAACATCTTGTGCTATATGAGTAATTTGACCGCGTTCTCATGCATGTATCGTTCTAGCGCTCCTATGCATATGCATGTATCATTCCTCTACTCTTCAAAAAGATTCGTCCCCGAATCTAAACCAGTGGATGGAGGAAGTTCATTGAAGTACCATGGAAGAAAAGACGTTTTGATGGATTCTTGTGAAGACTTTTCATCACTCACAAACTTCTTTTGATCACAAGGTAATGCGTTTGTCACATCCTCTTCACAAAAATTCTGAATTTCATTGAAGGATAGTGGTGTAGGAGGAATTTTGGCTTCTACAAGTATATCTTCGGTGAAACTCTCATAAGTAACATCTTCACCATGGTCCGGATCATGGATTTCAATATCATTAGAAGACATGAATTCAGCCAACATATCTCTCAAGATTTTTTTCTTGAAAAATAAGACTTATCTAGACAATCATAGCCCGAATGATCTAGTCGACAACAATAATGACATCGAGTCCCCAAAAGGTAAAATCCAGTACATTGCTCAAGGACATCCTAAAAATTCAAAAAAAAAATACGAAGCAAATCCTCGCTGTTATTCACTCCAAGAAAGTTATGTTGAAGGTCAATCCTACCAATGAACCCTAATGTGCTTTAAGAATCCAATGAAGGGTTAGACACCAATAGATTATAGTTGCAAAGAGAATGAAAGATGTGTAACTTTTGGTCCTACTAACACAAGGAAACAAGAAAGTGTTAGAAGATGCATAAGAATAAAAAAAAGCTAAAACAAAGGAAAACTAATAGCTTAGAATGGAAAAAAATAAAAAAAAACATGGAAACCCTGGAATTGTGCAGCAACTTGATCTACTTTGTTCAAGGTGTTCCCAAAGTCAAAAAAAATATTCTGAAATTTTGTGTGAAGACTGCTCCAATGGTGTAAATCTGATCTGGAAATTTTCAGCTCAAAATTCGCTCGTTTGGATTTGACGAATTTTCCTTAATTTTTTAGTTTTTACCCAAAAATGCCAAAAATTGTCTCAACTCTGATACCAAATGATAGAATAGCACAATATTGGATTCCGAAGCCTTTAATCAAGTTATTGCAAGAACTAGGAGCTCTAGACTCAATCAAGGAAGTTTGGGCAGATCTGGAAACTCAAGAGAAAAGAGAAGGGAGTTTCTTGAAATTTTCAGATTCAAGGCTGGAAATTTAAAGAAACAATGACAAAGTGAATGATTAGAAGATGAATAAGTAGAATAAAGTTAAAAAGATTGATAAAAGGATAGATAAAACAAATCTGAATTTTCCAGCTTTGTTTATGCTTGTGGAGATGGCGTGAAGATCGAAGATGAAGATGGTGTGCGATTTGTTGATGTTGTTCTGTCCTCGGCACTCTCTTAGATGCAATTATCTAAGCAAGCAACCTTAAGGGGCTCTAACCCACCCTCCTAGATGCCATTACCTAGGCAAGCAAGAGTGTGAAGATGATCTCCCTCACAAGAACTCATCAAACTTATGTTGAAGAAGACTTCGAAGGCACAAGATATCAGCACTTGCAAAAAACGTATTCAAAGAATACTAAAATCTCAAAAGAGAACTTTTTATTAATCAATGAAAATCTGTCCATCAAAGAAGAAAGCATCATCCTTTTATAGATGACAGATGACTTTAACCTAAAGCTAAGAATAAATAAAATAAACAAAGAAATCTGGTCCATTAAATTGGACTTGATCTAACGGCTTGGGAGAAGGGTGGTTGGTTCCTAAAGTTTATAAAACCCAAAAAACATAATTTAAATGTTAATAATAAGGTTGGGTTAAGTTTAATTCGTCCAAAGCCTTATATGTTAGCTTTTGGGCTGAATTTTACAAAATCCCAAATCTGATACCACTTGTAATAATAAATAAATGCTAAAATTAAAATCCTAATAGATTTTGCAGAATCCTATATTGATTTAAAATACAAATAATCAAATAAAATCTTGAAATTTCGTAATTATCCAAAAATCTCGTATTAATCCCATATAGGAATTTCTGCATGCGCTGTCTTCGCTAAAATGGACATATCTTGAGTTCCAGATGTCCGATTGAGGCGTTTCAAGATGTGTTGGAAAGCTACTTGACAGCAGGACAAGTCGACCCATGAATGCCTAAATCCCATCCAAAAATGCGTCGCAAGTTGATTGACGTTTCTGACTTGCAAAGCAGTTTTAACTTCTTTTCCAAGATGATTATTTTGACACCTCTCATGCTCGTATCACTTGGGGGTGCTGAGTTGGCATGTATAGATGGAGCTGAAGTGGGCTGGTTGAGCTTGGAGTGAGCTCAATTGAGCTGAGCTAGCTAGCTCAATCTTAAAGTTGATTTGAGCTATTCCGAGCTGGTCCTTCAAGCTTGTGAGCTCCTTTAGAATGTTCTCCTTAAGTTTTGAGCTGATCTGAGCTTCTATTGAACTCCTTGAGCTAATCTGAGCTGCCTTGAATGTCCTGGAGCTAATCAAGCTTGTCGTGAGGTCCTTGAGCTGTTTTGAGCTTGTGCCTTCATCCTTAGTACCTAAAGAGAACAACAGACAATGTGTGAGCTGAAATAAAGCTAAAATAATATGCATATTTAAGTTTAAAGATGCAATGCAATGCAAACATATTTAAATGACTTATATAACTAAATATAAAGATGTGGGTCATAGGTTATGCATGAATATCTTATATTATGCAAATAAATAATAACATATGATAATCATAATACATAAAGCATGTTTATAATAATATATAATTCGTAAAGAAGATAATAAAAGATGAAGTAAGGTAGAACTCCCTTAGAATCAGCCTTGAGGATCTTCAATGGTGTGATCAAATCATGGAGAAAATTGCTACTGATTTGGATCACATCACCCTCCCCTTCTTTGAAGCGGTTTGTCCCCAAATCGACAAATAGTTTGAAAAGGCAGTAGGTAGATGTTTGAATGGTTGAATCCTCTTTCCCCCTCGTTACTGGACAGTCATCTTCAAGAAGTACTGATAGAGTAGCGCAAATTCGAATAAAGAGAAAAACAAAACAAACCAAAATAAAGAACAAATCTAAAAATTCATATTTGCTTATGGTGGTGGCGTCAATGGAGGAAGCTTGAATATGTGCAGATGGCGTGATGAATTGATAGTAGTTGTTTTGTCCTCGGCACCCTCTTAGACTCAATTATCTAAGCAAGCAACCTCAAGCGGCTCTAACCCACCCTCCTAGATGCAATTACCCTGGCAAGCAAGAGTGTGAAGATGATCTCCCTCACAAGAACTCGATGATCTTATGTTGAAGATGGCTTCTAGACAAGTTTACCGAACACTTGCAAACTCAAAGAATACTAAAATCTCCAAAGAGAACTTTCTATTAATCAATGAAATCTGAATTGCAATGTGGGTGAAGCTTCCTTTATATAGGCCATGGAGAAGTTTTAATCCTCTAAACTTAGAAATTAAATAAATAAATAAATACTAAAATCTAATCCCCTAATTAGATAAGTAACTTCTAATAATAAATAAACGCTAAAAATAAAATCCTAATTAAATAAATCTGATCCTAATAGATATTTCAGAATCCTATGTTGATTTAAATTACAAATAATCAAATAAAATCTTGAAAATTTGTAATTATCCAAAAATCCCGTATTAATCCCGTATAAGAATTTCTGCATGCGCTGTCTTCGCTAAATAGACGTATCTTGAGATCCAGATGTCCGATTGAGGCGTTTCAAGATGCACTGGAAAGCTAATTTGCAGCCGGACAAGTTTAAAGAAGACATGTTGACCTATAAATGCTTGGATCCCATCCAAAAATGCTTCGCAAGTTGACTGATGTTTCTGACTTGCAAAGCAGTTTGAACTTCTTTTCCAAGATGATTATTTTGACCCCTCTCATGATCGTATCAAGTACCTCCTTTGAATAGTCATCTTCAAGATACAGGTCTCTTACATAGACATCTTCAAGGGACACAACTTGGTACATGTATGGGGGGCTAAAATGATGCATTGTAGCCAAAGAGTTGAATCTGTTTTATAAGTCTGGAATTTCAGCCGACTTGCATCGAATTTTCGGATGGGATCCGGGCACTGCTGAGTCTACATGTCTTCATCAAACATATTCCTCTGTCTCTTAGCTTTCCAACGCATCAATCCGACATCGTGATCTCAAGTTATGTCCATTTTAGTGAAGACTGTGCGAGCAGAAATCTCTATACGATTTTATCACGGGAAATATTATTTAAGTACAAATAATCAATTCTAGGAACCCTCTAGATCACAATTAATCTAGCAAACTCACTAATATGATCCGAGAAAACCCCAAACTCCACGTTCAGCAAACCGATAATAAAGCATGATCTTGATGTAGAAAACGAGATAGGATGAATTTGACGGTGGCGGTGTTGGATAGATTTGTCCTTGGCACCCTCCTAAACGCAATTGAATAGGCAAACACCTGCAAACAGCACGAATCTCTCCGATGAGTGGATGATGACGAGATAGATGTTGTAGGATATTTTGTCCTCGGCACCCTCTTAGACGCGATTATCTAAGCAAGCAACCTCAAGCGGCTCTAACCCACCCTCCTAGATGCAATTGCCTAGGCAAGCAAGAGTGTGAAGATGATCTCCATTACAAGAACTTGACGAACTTACGTTGAAGAAGACTTCTGATACGAAAAATAACAAGACAAATCTATCTACCTTGAAAATAAAATGGCCCATGGCCAAAGGTTTTTGCAACTCATAAATTCATGATGTTGTTCTTATTAGTGAAGCAAATATGCCTTTAAATAGGCTACAAATGAAGAGTTCAACTTAAATTAGGTAAAGTAAAGATAATAATAAAATAAATAAACATATTTTATCTAACCTAAAAAACTAATAAATAAATAACAAATCTAATCCTAAATTATCTAAATATCTTAATAAAGAATCCTAGATTAAATTTAAGTACAAATAATCAATAAAATTATTGAAAATTCGTAATAAATAATATTTCCCGTGATATATCGTATAGAGATTTCTGCTCGCACAGTCTTCACTAAAATGGACATAACTTCAGATCACGATGTCGGATTGATGCGTTGGAAAGATAAGAGACAGAGGAATATGTTTGATGAAGACATGTAGACTCAGAAGTGCCCGGATCCCATCCGAAAATTCGATGCAAGTCGGCTGAAATTCCAAACTTATAAAACAGCTTCAACTCTTTGGCTACAATGCATCATTTTAGCCCCCCATACATGTATCATTCTCCCCCTGTTGAAAACGATTCGTCCCGAATCTTAAGAGCTGTTGATCACAACCTTCAAGTCTCTTGAGATGTCTCCAGGAATGAAATATTAAAACTAGGATCTATATAGAGAATTATATATTTTTTTCTTTTTTCTCAACTACTAAAACAACAGTAAAAGATAATTGTTTCAAACACCTAAACCAAGGCTCTGATTACCAATTGATACGGAAGCTAGGATCCAAGAATTACCTCAAAATCTAGGAACCCTCTAGATCACAATTAATCTAGCAAACTCACTAATATGATCCGAGAAAACCCCAAACTCCACATTCAGCAAACCGATAATAAAGCATGATCTTGATGTAGAAAACGAGATAGGATGAATTTGACGGTGGCGGTGTTGGATAGATTTGTCCTTGGCACCCTCCTAATCGCAATTGAATAGGCAAACACCTGCAAACGGCACGAATCTCTCCGATGAATGGATGATGACGAGATAGATGTTGTAGGATATTTTGTCCTCGGCACCCTCTTAGACGCGATTATCTAAGCAAGCAACCTCAAGCGGCTCTAACCCACCCTCCTAGATGCAATTACCTAGGCAAGCAAGAGTGTGAAGATGATATCCATTACAAGAACTTGACGAACTTACGTTGAAGAAGACTTCTGATACGAAAAATAACAAGGCAAATCTATCTACCTTGAAAATAAAATGGCCCATGGCCAAAGGTTTTTGCAACTCATAAATTCATGATGTTGTTCTTATTAGTGAAGCAAATATGCCTTTAAATAGGCTACAAATGAAGAGTTCAACTTAAATTAGGAAAAGTAAAGATAATAATAAAATAAATAAACATATTTTATCTAACCTAAAAAACTAATAAATAAATAACAAATCTAATCCTAAATTATCTAAACATCTTCATAAAGAATCCTAGATTAAATTTAAGTACAAATAATCAATAAAATTATTGAAAATTCGTAATAAATAATATTTCCCGTGATATATCGTATAGAGATTTCTGCTCGCACAGTCTTCACTAAAATGGACATAACTTGAGATCACGATGTCGGATTGATGCGTTGGAAAGCTAAGAGACAGAGGAATATGTTTGATGAAGACATGTAGACTCAGAAGTGCCCGGATCCCATCCGAAAATTCGATGCAAGTCGGCTGAAATTCCAAACTTATAAAACAGCTTCAACTCTTTGGCTACAATGCATCATTTTAGCCCCCCATACATGTATCATTCTCCCCCTGTTGAAAACGATTCGTCCCGAATCTTAAGAGCTGTTGATCACAACCTTCAAGTCTCTTGAGATGTCTCCAGGAATGAAATATTAAAACTAGGATCTAATAGAGAATTATATATTTTTTTCTTTTTTCTCAACTACTAAAACAACAGTAAAAGATAATTGTTTCAAACACCTAAACCAAGGCTCTGATTACCAATTGATACGGAAGCTAGGATCCAAGAATTACCTCAAAATCTAGGAACCCTCTAGATCACAATTATTCTAGCAAACTCACTAATATGATCCGAGAAAACCCCAAACTCCACATTCAGCAAACCGATAATAAAGCATGATCTTGATGTAGAAAACGAGATAGGATGAATTTGACGGTGGCGGTTGATATGATCTCGACTATGAGTTTTGAATCATATATGTGAATGCCCGATCGTGATTCTAGTAAGAACTCTGCAGTGCTTTGAATGTATTCTGAAATTACTCAAACAATAATGTAAGTAGAAATAGATAAATAAGAAATAGAAATAATGGGATGAAAGATATGTAGAAGGGGTGTAGGAAGAGTGATAGTTGTGATTATGGAAGAAAAAAAAATAAAAGATGAAAATGTAGGTGAAGATGATGGGGTGTTGGCGTTAAGATGAAGAAATTCAAAGGATGGATTGTGACCCCCTAACTATAAAGAGTTAGGAACCAGCAATATAATAAAGTGGAAATGAAGTGGTAGGATATGGAACGTGACCCACTAGCTATAGATGAGCTAGGAACCAACGCTATAACAAAAGGGAAATGGATGAAGACTACAAGACTAACTTGAAGCCGATAAAGTTCCACAAGAGAACAAGAATGAAAGCAATCTTTCAAAGATGTTTTATATATTCAAAGTGTGTCCTACAATGATCCTAAAGATGCCTATTTATAGTAGAAGTAGGCAGAATATGAAAAGGTGTTACAAGAAAAATGAATGCTCATCTTAATGCACTTGAATACACATGAATGCTTTGTCCTTTCTTCTCATCTTCAAAGCTGATTAGTTTAGACAAATTGAGGTTGAATTTAGTCATATTTTCGTCCAAATTAAGAAGGACTCTTGGGCTGCCTTGTTTTGCTATCATATGAAGAGAAAGGGGATGAATGTGGACAAGGATGAATGTAGACATCCTTGCTGTCCAGTTTAAGTGCAACTTTTCATCTTCCAAGCTGATTAATATGACTTGAATGTCATAAAAGGTGAGTTTCATCCAGCCTTCATTTCATGTCTCCTCAATGAATTTTGAAACCCCCACTTGAATGGTGATAACATCAACCTTGAATGCCTTGAATTTGCTGAATTAAGATGGCCATCAATTGCTTGTCTCTTGGTAGAAGATGAAAGAACTCTTCCTTGGCTCAAATTCATTCAAATCATCCATGCATAAAATTCCCGTAATAAAAATTTCAGCCTGCACTGTCTTCAGTAAATCATTCGTATCTCAAGCTCCCGATATCGGATTGAGGTGATTCAAAAGGCATTGGAAAGCTAAGAGATGGAGGAATAACGTCCAATTGATTTCTGGATCCAAACACGTCTGTATCGCATCCAGAATTGGAAGACATTCTGCTGATATTCTTGCATCTGGTAAAACCGTTCATCTTCCTCATGCACCTAGACACAAAGGTAAACTTTATTCAATCTTTAATTGAAAACATGCATGTAAACAATTAAGAGTTAGTTTAATAAATGAGCTAGTTTGATGAATGAACTAGTTTAATTAATGAACTAACTTTATTCAATGAACTAATAATCTTGAATGAACTAGTTTAATCAATGAACTACTTAGTTAAATGAAGTGTATAACTAAATGAATTACATGTTTAAATGCAACGCATGCTTTAATGAACAACATGTTTATTGAATGCAATGAATGTTATGCAAACTTTAAATACTCATGCAAATTCATGCATAAGCAAAGTAAAGTGTTCCTCCTTTATTATTTCTTCTTTCTCACGTCCCAAGCTTGATGTAAACATATTTTCCATGGCTGCTTGGAACTCCTTGGCCCTTGCTCGAGTAATGGGGCCACCTGGGTACTTCTCTGGGTCTTTGCCATTGACGTTCATATCAGTCCCTCCCTCTTTAAGGCGATTTGTCCCCAAATCGTCATCTACATCATAAGGAGATAGGTCAGCAACATTGAAGGTTGCACTAACATTAAACTCACCTGGAAGATCTAATTGATAGGCATTGTCATTGATCTTCTTGACTATTTGGAATGGTCCATCTCCCGAGGCATTAATTTAGACTTTCGTTGAGCCGAACCTTTCTTTCCTAATGTGCAGCCACACCCAATCCCCTGGCTCAAAGGAAATTCGCTTACAACCCTTATTTGCTTGCTGCTCATATTGCTTGGTTCGTTTTTCAATGTTCTCCCGCACTTGTTGATGAAGCTTCTTAACAAATTCAGCTTTATTAAGTCCATCTTTATTCACAATTTGATCAGCGGGTAATGGTAACAAGTCTATCGGTGTTAATGGATTGAATCCATACACCACTTCAAAAGGCGTGCGCCCTGTAGTACTATGGATCGAACGGTTGTATGCAAACTCCACATGTGGTAAACTCTCCTCCCATGTTTTCAAATTCTTCCTAATGATGGATCGGAGTAACATAGAAAGTACTCGGTTCACCACTTCAGTTTGGCCATCCGTTTGAGGGTGGCAAGTGGTGGAGAATAGTAACTTAGTACCAATCTTACTCCATAGGGCTCTCCAAAAGTGACTTAAGAACTTCACATCCCGATCAGACACAATAGTTCTTGGTATGCCATGTAACCTTAAGATTTCCCTGAAAAACAAAGTAGCAATATGTGAGGCATCATTAGTTTTGTTACAGGGAATGAAATGAGCCATTTTGGAGAATCTATCCACAACTACAAAGATGGAATCTTTGTTATTCGTGGTACGTGGAAGCCCTAGCACAAAAAATCCATTGAAATATCCATCCATGGTGCTTCCGTATGGGTAGTGGTGTGTAAAGTCCATGTGGCATGACTTTAGATTTGGCCTTCCTGCAAGTGATGCATCGCTCACACAACCTCTCCACATCTCGTTTCATTTTAGGCCAATATAGGTGCTCTTGAAGTATAGCCAAAGTCTTTGCTATCCCAAAATGTCCCATTAATCCTCCTCCATGAGCTTCCTTAGTTAGCAATTCACGCATGGAACCTTGAGGGATGCATAGTCTTCCTTCCTTAAATAGGAAACCATCATGCTTATAGTATTTTTCAATTGACCTTTTCTCACAAGCTTTGTAAATCTCTCCAAAATCAGAGTCAGAGACATATAAGTCTTTAATAAAAACAAAACCCAATAACTTAGATTCCAAAGTGTTTAAAAGAATATACCTCCGTGACAATGCATCGGCAACTATATTCTCCTTACCTTTCTTGTACTTGATAACATATGGGAAAGTTTCAAGAAACTCCACCCATTTGGCATGCCTTTTGTTGAGTTTATGCTGCCCCGGATATGTTTCAATGCCTCATGATCAGTGTGAATGATGAACTCCTTAGGCCAAAGGTAATGTTGCCATGTTTCCATTGCCCTCACAAGAGCATACATCTCCTTGTCATAGGTAGGGTAATTAAGCGTAGCTCCACTTAATTTTTCACTGAAATAGGCTATAGGACGTCCACCTTGAGACAAAACTGCTCCAATTCCTACACCTGATGCATCACATTCAATTTCAAAAGTTAGATTAAAATCAGGTAGAGCAAGTAAAGGGGCATGTATTAAACAATCTTTAATGCTATTAAAGGACTTCTCTTGATCTTCCCCCCAAAAGAATTTAGAATTCTTCTTAATAACACTTGTTAGTGGGGCGGCTATGGTGCTGAAGTTGGGGACGAATCTTGATAAAAACTTGCAAGTCCATGGAAGCTCCTAACTTGAGAAATGCTTGCTGGTCGTGGCCACTCTTCAATGGCTTTAACCTTCTCTTTGTCCACCTCCAAGCCTTCAGAACTCACAACGAAACCCAAGAATGGCCTAAGAACATGATTCATTAACCTCATAAACGTGCTTGGAGCATTAGTTAAGCCAAAAGGCATAACCAACCACTCATAAAGGCCTTGCTTAGTTTTGAATGCTGTTTTCCACTCATCACCTTCCCGCATTCGTATTTGGTGGTAACCACTTTTAAGATCAATCTTGGAAAAGAGGTTAGAACCACTAAGCTCATCTAACATGTCATCTAAGCGAGGAATAGGGTGACGATACTTTACCGTAATTTTGTTTACCGCTCGGCAGTCCACACACATGCGCCAAGTTCCATCCTTCTTTGGCACAAGTAGAACCGCACGGCACATGGGCTAAGGCTTTCCCTCACGTAGCCTTTTGACATCAACTCAGATACTTGCCTTTGCAACTCCTTAGTTTCTTCGGGTTGCTTGATGCACGCTGGTCGGTTTGGAATGACGGCTCTCGGAACAAAGTCTATTTGATGTTCTATGCCACGAATAGGTGGCAGCCCACTTGGTATTTCCTCTGAAATAGGTCATCAAACTCCTGCAATAAAGACACAACAAAAGCAGGCAAATTTTGATCAAGGTAGTTAGTATTCAAGAAATTTTCCTTGTACATGAGCACAAGTGCTTCCTTTGCTGTCATTAAACTCTTTTTCAACTCTCTCTTTTAGAAAGAATGCTGATTTTCCTTCCCTCATTTTGATCACACTCCTTTGCTTTTACCTCCATTTTGGTCTCTCTCTCTTTGGCTTTTTCAATTTTTCCTCTCAATAAAATTTGGTCTTCATGTATTTGTTTTGGAGAAAGTGGGGCTAAAGTGATCTTCTTTGCTTCATGGGTGAACGTATACGGTTGGTATACCCGTCATGGATCACTCGCCTATCAAATTGCCAAGGCCTTCCAAGTAATAAATGGCTTGCGTGCATTGGAACGACATCGCATAATACCTCATCTTTGTACTTCCCAATAGAGAAAACAATTCGAACTTGTTTGGTCACCTTGAGTTCTCCTCCATCGTTGAGCCATTGTAGCTTATAAGGTTGTGGATGCTTTGTTGTTGCCAAGCCAAGTGTATCTACCATTAAGGTACTAGCAACATTAGTGCAACTACCACCATCAATAATAACAAAGCATACCTTTCCTCCAACATGGCAACGAGTATGGAAGATATTTTCTCGTTGTTCATTTCCTCCAACGGATTGTATGCGTTTAGGCTTCTTTTGACAACAAGAACCCCTCCTTCCACGCCATACTCTAATTCTTCTTCTTCGATGGCAACATCTTCATTCTCATCCTCTTCTTGTTCCGATTCAACTTCTCCATCATCTCGAAGAAGCATGGTGTTGCGGTTCGGACATTGGCTTGCAATGTGTCCACGCCCCAAACACTTAAAACATTGTATGTCACGGGAACGATTTGGAGTAGCGGTAGTCTTACCCTTGCTGGTTTCGCAATGGGCTTACTTCCTTTCGGTGGTCCTCCTTTTTTTTCGTGGGACGGTATTGGAGGAGTCTTCTTGTATGAACTTTGCCCCCATTTTGATGTTGAACTCCCATAAGATCGTGTGGCACCCTTTCTTTTGAGCTGTTTTTCCACTTTCATGGCCATATGCACCATGTCTTCCATCTCCACATAATGTTGCAACTCGACCACGTTCGCAATGTCCGGATTTAGTCCCGCTAGGAATCTTGCCATTGTGGCTTCTCGATCCTCGTCGATGTTGGCTCGAATCATGGACACCTCCATCTCTTTGTAGTAATCTTCAACACTTGATTTACCTTGTGAAAGATTTTGAAGACGGTTGAATAACTCTCGATCGTAGTGGGTTGGAATGAATCGCCTTCGCATCACCGCTTTCATTTCATCCCATGTAGTGATAGGATGTTCTCGATTGCGTCTCCTACTTGATGTCAATTGATCCCACCATATTAGTGCATAATCCGTAAACTCAATGGCAGCGAGTTTTACCTTTTTAAGCTCTGAATAGTTATGACACTCAAAAATGTGCTCAACCTTCTTTTCCCATGCAAGATAGGTTTCAGGATCCGTTCTTCCTTGAAAAGGAGGAATGGTAATCTTGATGTTGCTGAGATTATCGTCTACTCGTGGTCGAGCTCTCTGGCCTTGTTGTACCATGTTATGTTGGGATACTTGATCTTGCACATCATCTACTTCAACTTCTTCAGGATACTCCTCATTACCCTGATTAGCTTGTGAAATTTCAAGCAATAAGAAATGATGTATTGTAAATTTTTTTAAACAAGAATAGACTGCTCCCTCCCTCTTTAAGATTTTTTTTTGATTTTTTTTTTGATTTTTTTTTACTAACCCGGGAGAGAGAAAAATAATACGCTTACTGAATCGTCTAGGCTCTGATACCAAATGATATGATCTCGACTATGAGTTTTGAATCATATATGTGAATGCCCGATCGTGATTCTAGTAAGAACTCTGCAGTGCTTTGAATGTATTCTGAAATTACTCAAACAATAATGTAAGTAGAAATAGATAAATAAGAAATAGAAATAATGGGATGAAAGATATGTAGAAGGGGTGTAGGAAGAGTGATAGTTGTGATTATGGAAGAAAAAAAAATAAAAGATGAAAATGTAGGTGAAGATGATGGGGTGTTGGCGTTAAGATGAAGAAATTCAAAGGATGGATTGTGACCCCCTAACTATAAAGAGTTAGGAACCAGCAATATAATAAAGTGGAAATGAAGTGGTAGGATATGGAACGTGACCCACTAGCTATAGATGAGCTAGGAACCAACGCTATAACAAAAGGGAAATGGATGAAGACTACAAGACTAACTTGAAGCCGATAAAGTTCCACAAGAGAACAAGAATGAAAGCAATCTTTCAAAGATGTTTTATATATTCAAAGTGTGTCCTACAATGATCCTAAAGATGCCTATTTATAGTAGAAGTAGGCAGAATATGAAAAGGTGTTACAAGAAAAATGAATGCTCATCTTAATGCACTTGAATACACATGAATGCTTTGTCCTTTCTTCTCATCTTCAAAGCTGATTAGTTTAGACAAATTGAGGTTGAATTTAGTCATATTTTCGTCCAAATTAAGAAGGACTCTTGGGCTGCCTTGTTTTGCTATCATATGAAGAGAAAGGGGATGAATGTGGACAAGGATGAATGTAGACATCCTTGCTGTCCAGTTTAAGTGCAACTTTTCATCTTCCAAGCTGATTAATATGACTTGAATGTCATAAAAAGGTGAGTTTCATCCAGCCTTCATTTCATGTCTCCTCAATGAATTTTGAAACCCCCACTTGAATGGTGATAACATCAACCTTGAATGCCTTGAATTTGCTGAATTAAGATGGCCATCAATTGCTTGTCTCTTGGTAGAAGATGAAAGAACTCTTCCTTGGCTCAAATTCATTCAAATCATCCATGCATAAAATTCCCGTAATAAAAATTTCAGCCTGCACTGTCTTCAGTAAATCATTCGTATCTCAAGCTCCCGATATCGGATTGAGGTGATTCAAAAGGCATTGGAAAGCTAAGAGATGGAGGAATAACGTCCAATTGATTTCTGGATCCAAACACGTCTGTATCGCATCCAGAATTGGAAGACATTCTGCTGATATTCTTGCATCTGGTAAAACCGTTCATCTTCCCTCATGCACCTAGACACAAAGGTAAACTTTATTCAATCTTTAATTGAAAACATGCATGTAAACAATTAAGAGTTAGTTTAATAAATGAGCTAGTTTGATGAATGAACTAGTTTAATTAATGAACTAACTTTATTCAATGAACTAATAATCTTGAATGAACTAGTTTAATCAATGAACTACTTAGTTAAATGAAGTGTATAACTAAATGAACTACATGTTTAAATGCAACGCATGCTTTAATGAACAACATGTTTATTGAATGCAATGAATGTTATGCAAACTTTAAATACTCATGCAAATTCATGCATAAGCAAAGTAAAGTGTTCCTCCCTTATTATTTCTTCTTTCTCACGTCCCAAGCTTGATGTAAACATATTTTCCATGGCTGCTTGGAACTCCTTGGCCCTTGCTCGAGTAATGGGGCCACCTGGGTACTTCTCTGGGTCTTTGCCATTGACGTTCATATCAGCGGTGTTGGATAGATTTGTCCTTGGCACCCTCCTAATCGCAATTGAATAGGCAAACACCTGCAAACGGCACGAATCTCTCCGATGAATGGATGATGACGAGATAGATGTTGTAGGATATTTTGTCCTCGGCACCCTCTTAGACGCGATTATCTAAGCAAGCAACCTCAAGCGGCTCTAACCCACCCTCCTAGATGCAATTACCTAGGCAAGCAAGAGTGTGAAGATGATATCCATTACAAGAACTTGATGAACTTACGTTGAAGAAGACTTCTGATACGAAAAATAACAAGGCAAATCTATCTACCTTGAAAATAAAATGGCCCATGGCCAAAGGTTTTTGCAACTCATAAATTCATGATGTTGTTCTTATTAGTGAAGCAAATATGCCTTTAAATAGGCTACAAATGAAGAGTTCAACTTAAATTAGGAAAAGTAAAGATAATAATAAAATAAATAAACATATTTTATCTAACCTAAAAAACTAATAAATAAATAACAAATCTAATCCTAAATTATCTAAATATCTTCATAAAGAATCCTAGATTAAATTTAAGTACAAATAATCAATAAAATTATTGAAAATTCGTAATAAATAATATTTCCCGTGATAAAATCGTATAGAGATTTCTGCTCGCACAGTCTTCACTAAAATGGACATAACTTGAGATCACGATGTCGGATTGATGCGTTTCAAGATGCGTTGGAAAGCTAAGAGACAGAGGAATATGTTTGATGAAGACATGTAGACTCAGAAGTGCCCGGATCCCATCCAAAAATTCGATGCAAGTCGGCTGAAATTACAGACTTATAAAACAGCTTCAACTTTTTGGCTACAATGCATCATTTTAGCCCCCCATACATGTATCACAACTCTTGGATTATCAAAGGACACATCTTCTGGAAGTTCAAAGAGCACATCTGTTGGTCCTCCAAAAGTCATGTTTCTTGGATCATCATTTTGAATAGATATGTCCTTTGGGACAACCTTTTGAATGATGTCTCTTGAGTGGATGGATAGTCCTCTTTTCATGTTCTCGATTTGAACAATCCTTGGTGGGTTTTGCACAGTAGAAAATAGCCTTGAACCGATTTCTTCCCATGCATATCTCCAAAAATGATATAGTAACGTAGCAACATCAAATGAAATGATCACTTTTGAAACTTCATGTAATTAAACCTCCCTTTTGTTTCCTCGCATCTTCTGATGTAGTTCCCTTCCGAAATCATATCTTCTATTGTTTCCTATAATCACAACCAGATTAGTAGAAAGAAAAATCAGATTTATAAGATTAGAGAAAACAAAACCAACAATGGTCATGGATGGTAGCTGATGTTTGATGTTCTTGACGTTAGACAATGTATTCGAGATATCTTTTGAAGCTTTCCTTTCATCAACCTGTAAAAATGAAAAATCAATAATATAAGGAAAAGAATTGTTAGATAAAATTTGCTTCTCATTCTCCTTTTCTTCTCCACATTCTTTCTCTTTATTTTCAACTCCAACTTGTTTTTCATCCACAATCTCAATCTCCAATTGTTCTTCTTCATTGGTTTCCTCTTTGTTTTCTTCTTTCTTTCTTGCTATCTTTCCAAGCTTCAATCCCTTACTTAATTGGATTTGATCATGATGCACTTGGCTTAGAGTTAGGGGGTCAACATAAATTTCTTCCCTTTGTGAGAGAAAGCATACCTATTGGTGTATCCATCATGTGTGGCTCGTTTGTCGAACTCCATGGTCGCCTTAAACAAAAGGTGACTCGCACTCATGGGCACTACATCACACAAGGCTTCATCCTTGTAATTTCCAATTGAGAATGGAATTCGTACTTGCTTTGTTAACCTTTAGTTTGCCTTCCTCGTTCAACCATTATAATTTTAGGGACTTGGATGTTTAGTGGTCTTTAAGCCAAATCGTTCAAACATCATAGTACTGGCCACATTGGTGCAACTTCCACCATCGATGATCATGGAGCATATTTTGTCATTCACATGGCATCGGGTGTAGAAGATGTTCTCCCTTTTCCAGTCATCATCCTTAGCTTGTACGCTTAATGTTCTTTTAACAACAAGAGCCATGTTGGAAGTAGATGGAAAAGAATCTCGTGCCATTGGTTAGTGATGAAATAAGAAAATGAAAAGACCTTACCAAATTGCACTCAACAAATCCTCATAGTTCACTCCAAAGAAAATTACACTTCATTCACGCTCGTGTTTGCACTCTGGGATGTTATTTGGCTTTTATTATCCCATTCTGATCTCACACTCTCAATTTGCCTTTTTCCACTCCTTTCTCTCTTGTAAAGTTCTTTAAGGAACTTACTCAAGACTTAGGCAAGTATTGTATCTTGTGCATCGCTGAAATGTTAGTTTGAAAAGGAAAAGAAGAAAATATGGTGTATAGGTAAGTTTAGAATAGAAAAGGAAAAGAAGAAAGGGTTACTTACTTGGCAAGAAACTCACAACCTTTCTTGACCAACAATCAAAGTCTTGAAGAAGATGGCTTCAGGCTTGATGTTGAAGATGATGTAGTTGTGCTTTTCACCATTGAACTAGTGCTATCCAAACTTTCCTTTTATGTACTTTTTGAAACTATTTTCTTTTTTTCACAAATTGAAATGACAAAGGATGGTCACTTACAAATTCTTTTTTTGTTGTTTCCTGAATCGGGCTTCACTTGATGCACTTGCTTCTTCCACCAATAGCTCTAAATACCAAATGGTATACTCCATCCTTGATGATGTTGTAGACGGCCTTTGATTGTAGGATGTAGGGGAAGGCAAGCAAGTGATTCATGCAAAGTAAGATGGCTTGAAAGTATGAAAGGTATTTGAATGGTGGCTGTGGAAGATGGTAAGAATGGTGTATGAAAATGGTGATGGAAATGGTGAAGGTAGTATCTTAAAGAATCAAGGAAGAAACTAGGCTATAGAGAGCCTAACCCCAAACCTTATAGATGTCTTTAAGGGGTGGTAGAAAGGACTTGGACCCGTTGGTTACAAAGAACCAAGAACCCGAAGTATCAAGGTGGATAGGAAGGTTTGATGCCACAAGTACAAAGTACTTGATAAGTCGATAAAGTTCTAAAATGAACTAAAAGAGAGAAAGTAATTTGATTTGATGAAAAATATGAGATGTCTTACAAATGAAATGAAAGGCCCTATTTATAGTTTTCTAGGGGTGTAACCGAAAAGGCATTACATAGGTGAATAGGTGGCCGAATAGGTAGGCGTTTCCCTCCAAAGGCTGGTCGTGACTCCCTCCAAGGGGCTGGTGATGGTTCGGCCATCTTGGTGTCTCCCTCCAAATGGTTTTGGCGCACAAACATTTGAAAAGTTGTAATTTCTCGTATGAAATTCCAGCATGCACTTCCTTCAGTAATCCGGACATATATCGAGCTCCCGATATTGGATTGACGCGATTAAACATGCGTTGGAAAGCTAAGAGATAGGAGAACAAGTTTCATGAATACTTCTTGACCCAGTTATGCTTGTATCCTGCTTGAAAATGGCAAACAATCTGACAGACGTTTTTTGGTGATGAATCTGCCCAATGAAGAGTGATTTGGCTGGAACTCTTCGTTTTGGCGCACTCATGCTTTCTCTCCATGTGTTTGCCACCCGTTTTCAAGTTTCCCTCCAATTAGCTAGGGACATGTTCCTTAGGACATGACCCTTGGGGTAGTGACCTGGCATGTGTAGATGGAGTTGAAGTGAGTTGGTTGAGCTTGGAGTGAGCTGAATTGAGCTGAGCTAGCTAGCTCTTTCTTCAAGGTGATTTGAGCTATTCTGAGCTGACTTTAGCTAGGTGAGCTGGTCCTTCAAGCTTGTGAGCTCCTTTAGAATGTTATCCTTAAGTTTTGAGCTGATCCGAGCTTCTATTGGACTCTTTGAGTGATGCGATCTTGTCATAGAGTTTACCGAGATGCTTGATTTGCCCGATCGTAAATGAAGTAACTTTGTGTTGCAAGACTTGTAACGGTTTTGGATGGTTTAAAGGGTGATGGTGTGTAACGATATAGAAAGTGCTGAGAATAAAGATTATGGAATTTTGGAAGGTTAATGTGTTTGATGGTGGTGGTAGAATTAGATGATGGAAAATGAAAAGCAGTTTAGGACTTGAGAATTGAACCAACACTAAAAAGTGTGACCCGAACCCTATAACGATCTCTAAACGAAATAAGGATCTTGACCCACTAGTTAAGTAGAACTAGGAACCAAAGATATCAACGGTTTTGATATAAGAAGCAGAACTTGAAGGATCGATAAAGTTCTCAAAAGAACGAAAGAGATAAAACTCTCATTTTTTCTTGAAATCAAAATGTGTCCTACAATTGAAAAACCAGCCTCCATTTATAGTCTTTACAAAATGATGTGATCAGCCAACATTCCTAGGGAGGTGTGAAGGGATAATAAATAAAAAAAGTAATCTTGGAATGTGTGCCTTTGCCGCCCAATGTAATCATAAGCTAGCATGTCAATTTCTATGTGAATGTAAGCAAGCACCTCTTCTCTAGAATTTGTCAATTTCCATGTGAACGTAAGCAAGCACGTCAATTTCTATATGAACGTAAGCAAACACCTCAAGCAAGCACCTCCAAAGCTAAGCAAGCACCTCTCCAACAGTCATAATCCTCTTAATCACCCTAATGATGTGTCTATTCATTGTCTTTGCATAATACCTATAAATACGAGAAATGTGATAAAAAATAAACAAGATAATATGATGCATGCTAAATATAATAAATATATGTTATATGATTCAACGAACTCTAGTGCTGGTAAGATAAACAATAAACAACATAATAGAAAACATGTGCATACTAAAACTATAATAATAAAATGGAACATATGTATCAGAAATAAACATGCAACACGTTGCATGGACTCCCTTTCACGTTGCAGGGCATTGATTCAACTTCGGCAGCTTCAATAATCTTCCATGCATGATTGCACTTGTTGCTAACCGCATCTCTAAATTTCCTTGCCCCTGCACGAGTAATGGGACCTAAGGGAAATTCCTCCAGGTCCAATGGTGGCAGTGACGCCATGATCTCATCATCCTCCCCTTCTTGAGAGCGATTTGTCTTTAAATCGTTACCTTGCTCAAAAAGAGATAAGTCTGAAATGTTAAAAGTAGCACTGACACCAAACTCTCCCGAAAGATCTATCTTGTAGGCATTATCATTGATCTTCTCCAATACTTGAAATGGCCTATCCCCTCTAGGCGAGAGTTTAGATTTCCTTTGTGCTGGAAATTGTTCCTTCCTGAAGTGCATCCAAACCCAATCGTCGGGTTCAAAGTTGACTCAGTTTCGCCCTTTATTTGCTTGTTGTTCATATTGCATATTCTTTTCTCAATATTCTCTCGAACCTTCTGATGAAGCATTTTCACGAATTCAGCCTTGTTTTTCCCATCTAGGTTTAATGCTTGATCAATTAGCAAAGGTAAAAAAATCCATAGGAGAGAATGGATTAAACCTATATACAAACTCAAATGGTGTGAATTTAGTGGCTGAATGATCTGTTGTAAGAAAATTCCACATGTGGCAAGCAATCTTCCCACAATTTTGGATTCTTGCTAATCAAAGACCGCAACAAAGTTGAAAGTACTCGATTTACCACTTCGATTTGGCCATCAGTTTGAGGATGACAAGTTGTAGAGAATAATAACTTTGTCCTAATCCTGCTCCATAAAGACCTCCAAAAATGAATCAAAAACTTCGTGTCTTGATCTGAAATGATTGTCCTTGGAAGTCCATGTAAACGCACAATCTCCCCGAAAAACATATTAGAAATATTGCAAGCATCATCAGTTTTATGACACGGACTAAAGTACGCCCTTTTTGAAAACCTATCGACAACCACGGTAATGGAATCTCTACCATTCTTTGTTCTAGGGAGTCCTAAAACAAAGTCCATGGAAATGTCAACCCATGGTTCTTTAGAGATTGGTAATGGCGTGTACAACCCTTGTGGTTGAAGTCTTGATTTCGCCCTTTTACAAGTGATACATCGCTCACAATTTCGTTCCACATCCCTTTTCATTTTTGGCTAAAACAAATGCTCTTGCAGGATGTTTAAATTCTTGTTAACTCCGAAATGTCCCATAAGCCCCCCCGCTATGGGCTTCCTTCACTAAGACCTCACGCGCACTACTTTGAGGAATGCAAAGTTTCCTTTCCTTGAATAAGAACCCATCGTGCTTGTAAAACTTGTCAAAAACACACCTTTCTCACATGCTTTAAAGGTCTCTCCAAAATCAAGATCAGTAGCATAGAGTTATTTAAGAAATGCAAATCCAATAAGTTTATATTCAAGAGAATTAAGAAGAACATACGTCTGTGATAAGGCATCAGCAACAATGTTCTCTTTTCCCTTCTTGTACTTAATGACGTATGGGAATGACTCAAGGAATTCCACCCATTTGGCGTGCCTTTTGTTGAGTTTGTGTTGTCCCTTGATGTCTTTCAATGACTCATGGTTCCTATGCACAACAAATTCCTTTGACCATAGGTAATGCTGGCAGTACCGATTCCTACACCTGAAGCATCACACTCGATCTCAAATGTTTATCAAAGTTTGGTAAGGAAAGTAATGGTGCCTTTGTTAAGCACTCCTTAATCTGATAAAAAGCCTGTTCTTGCTCAATATTCCAAAAGAAACTTGCATTCTTTTTAATCACGTTAGTTAAAGGAGCAGCAATGGTACTAAAATTAGGAATGAACCTTCGATAGAAACCGGCTAATCCATGAAAGCTCCTTACCTCGCTAATTCTTGTAGGTGTCGGCCACTCTTCAATTGCTTTTACCTTTTCATGGTCAACCTCCAAGCCTTCAGAGCTCACTACAAATCCTAGAAACACAAGTTTGCTTCTACAGAAAACACATTTTTTAAGTTAGCATACAATTTCACCTTTCGAAGTGTATTCAAAGCAAAACTGAGATGTATTTCATGGTCCTCCAAAGAATGACTGTATATGAGAATGTCGTCAAAATAAACAAAACAAAACTTACCAATATAATGTTGTAGGACGTGATTCATCAATCTCATAAACATGCTAGATGCACTTGTTAAACCGAAAGGCATCACAGTCCACTCATTCAAACCTTGTTTTGTTTTGAACGTTGTCTTCCATTCATCACCTTCTCTCATTCGTCCTCGAATCTAAAATTTCAAAGTGAAGAAAATCAGGCATGTGAAACAATGTCAACTTCTTGTCTTAGTGCACATTTTCTGCCCTCCTATGCATGTATCATTCCCCCACTGCTCAAAAGATTCGTCCCTGTATCTAAATCGGTGATGAGGACTAGGTCATCAAAGTACCGATAGAGATAAGTCGTGTTGAAGGATTCTTGTTTCGAGTCTCCTTCGGCCATGTTATGTACGAGTTCCTTCTCATTGGCAGCAAAAATCATTGGTCTCGTTTGGGTCATAGGGCAACTCATTCACATCATCGTCCGTATTTGCTGTTGGATGATGATCATTTTCTTTGTCACAACACGACAAGTCAGCATCTGAAATTTATTCTAGTTATTCATCTTCTAATCATTCACTTTGTCATTGTTTCTTTAAATTTCTAGCCTTGAATCTGAAAATTTCGAGAAAATCCCTTCTCTTTTCTCTTGAATTTTTAGATCTGCCCAAACTTCATTGATTGAGTCTAGAGCTCCTAGTTCTTGCAACAACTTGATTGAAGGCTTCCAAATCCACAATTGCGCTACTCTATCACCTTTCATTTCATGCCAAGTGCTGATTGGCCTTTCACCATTGCGTCTTCTAGTGCTTGTCAATTGATCCCACCACACCAAAGCGTAGTCAATGAACTCCATGGCGGCTACTCAAACCTTTATCTATTCTGAATAGTTGTGGCATTCAAAGATATGTTCCACTTTACTCTCCCAATCTAGATATGCTCTCGGATTGGTTTTGCCCTGAAAAGGTGGAATTGTAACTCGGATGTTACTGAGGTTGTCATCAATTTGGGCATTCCCTCCTTGATATCTTGAAGCAGTTCTTTTTGATGCTTGCTCAACCTCTTCCTCATCATTATCATCCACGAACTCGTTTTGTTGCTGATGTTGTCTCCTCATGCCTTGAACATTGCCTTGTGATTCTTCCAACCTATCCATCCTCTCATGAATGGGTTCAAGCTCGGCACGCAATAGCCTTTGCATTTCTTGAATCAATGTTTGGGTTTGGAGGTTTTGGGGTTGTTGCCTTCCTCCTCGGTTTAAAGATTCAGAATACTGTGACATGGTTAGTAAAGACAATAAATAATTGAAAAGTAAAACCTTACCAAAGAAAAAAACCTCTCGGTCACTCCAAGGAAAGATTAATGTCACTTAACCACTCAGTACTCGTGTTTCACTCTTGGGAATTAGGCTTTTACTTCCCCTTCTGTGCTCACAACTCTCATGCTTTTTATTGCTCGATTCTCTCATCACAAGTTCTTGAAAGAGCTTACTCAAAACCTGTCAAAACTTTATACTATATGGCGTTTGGGCTGCAAATAAGGTTAGGGTAGGAAAATAAAGGAATAAAGGAAATGGAAAGGAATGGAAAGAAAAGAAAAATGAAAAGGTAGGTTATAAGAAGAATAGAAATGAAATGAAATAGAAGAAAGTAAAACAAAAATACCACAAAACTTACATACAACTCAATCGAGAAACAATCAATCTTGATGTGCTTCTTCGAGCTCTTTTTTTGTTTGCTTTGCCTTCACCACCTTTGTGTTAAACTATTCTTTTTTTGTACTATTTCAAATTCCTTAGATGTATGAAGAAGGAATTCTGATTTTGCTCTTTTTTGTACTTTTTATCACAAAAATGAAATCACAAAAGATATGGGTTTACATGATTCTTCCAAAAGCTCTGATTACCATATGATACGCTCCAACTCTCCAATTGATGTTGTTGAGAGAAGCTTTGATTGTTCCCGACCGTGAATGCAAGTAAGCCTTGTAATCCGAATGCTAGAAGATGAAAAATAATGAAGGAAAGATGTTGAAATGTTGGGTGCAGAAGCTATGATGCATGGTGTTTAAGGATATGGATGAAAGGATGAAAAGGAAAGGGTTAAATGTTTAGGGTAGGTTCAGATAGGTGAATGAAATGGAAAAGAAAGATGGTGAAATGGAATGGAAAAGGGTGATAGTATTCAAAGGAATCAAAGAAAGAAACTATACTAAAAAGTATAATCCTATTTCTTAAGAGAATGACTTTGAGGGTGGTGATAAGGACTTGGACCCGTTGGTTATATGAACCAAGAACCTGAAGTATCAAATGGAAGGATAGGAGACGCCACAAGAAAAGCTTGATAATTCGATAAAGTTCTAAAAATAACAAGTTCAAGAGAAAGCCTCACAAGTATTTTGTAGTCAAAGGAATTGAGTTGTGTGTTACAAGGGTGGCCGAATTGGCCATGTGCCTATTCGGCTAGGGAGAAGCTTCCCTCCAAAAGCCAGATGTGACTCCCTCCAAAAGACAAGCAATCATTCGGCCGAATGGTGCCTCCCTCCATGCATTTCCCTCGAAGTTTTTGGCACCCAAACTCATATTCCCTCCAAGGTGGCCAGTCATGTCTCTTGGGAGGGTAGTGCCCTTTGGGTGTTGAGCTAAAGGTGGTAGCTTGAGCTGAGTTGATATGAACTCGGTTGTGTTGTGGTCGAGTTTATATCTGTGATTTCCCGATTGTGATTCTAGTAAGCGATTGAAATTGATAACTAGAAATTGTTAAATGAAAATTTTAAAGATGATATGGAATTGATAGAGATGTGTATGTTGAAATGGAATGATGATAAGTTGGTTGCTGGTTTTAGGATGAAGTATGGAAAATATGTATGTATGGATAATGGACGTAAAGAATAGGAATGTAACTAAGGTGCGGTATAAACAAAGGAGGAAACAACACTAATAAGTGAAGACTCATTCCTTAAGAGTTTTCAACCGTGTATTGGGTGAAAGAGAAATGGATTGTGACCCACTAGTTATAAGGAACTAGGAACCAACAATATAAAAAGATGATTGGGATAAATGCCACAAGAACAATCTTGTAAGCCGATAAAGTTCACAAAGAACTATGAAAGAGAGCACTTTCAAGTTTATACAAATGATCAGGGTTGTGTTTACAATGGAAATGGATGGCTATTTATAGGGACATAGCATCCGAATTGAGTAGGCAAAGACAAGGAATAAAGTCACATAATTATAGGCTTAAAGACTCATAAAGCTTCGGTCATCTCTTCTCCAAGTAACAGCTGAAAAGCTTGCAAGATTAGGATGAATGTGGACATTCTTAGGATGAATGTAGACATACATGTCGTCCATATGAAAGAATCCCTTGAGCTGCCAAGCTTGGTTGAGTGTCATTCATTCTCCTTTGAAGGATGATAATGAAGCATTGAATTCAGCAATTGAATGGCCTCTTGAATTTCTGGAAAAAGCATCTTGTGATTATTCCCGTATTGAATTTCCAGCTTGCACTATTTTCAATAATTTGGTCATATCTTAAGCTCCTAATACCATATCGAGGTGATTAAAAGTGCATTGTGATAATACATATGCATAGGAGGGCTAGAACGATGCATTGAAGACAAGAAGTTGAAACCATTTCACATGCCCGATCTTTTTCCTTTTGATACTTCAGATTCAAGGACGAATCCTTTTGAGGAAGGAGAGGATGACACATGCATGAGCGCGGTCAAATTACTCATATGAGACAATAAGTTGAAGCTGTTCGATGCAAACAACAAGGTCCAAAGTGATCCATGTTTAGGAGGTGTGAAGAGATTCATTTTAGATAAGAAACTGAAATTGTTTTGCAAAGTTGGAGCATCAGCAGACTTGAGACGAAGTTTTCGATGGGATTCAGGCATTTCTGGGTCAAGTTGTCTACTAACAAGTTGACCAAAATTCAGTTACCTTTCCAACGCATCTTGAAACGTGTCAATTGGACATCGGGAACTCAAGATACGTCCAATTTACTGAAGACTGCGCATGCAGAAAACTGGATACAGGTTTATTACGGGATTTTGTAAAATTCAGCCCAAAAGCTAACATATAAGGCTTTGGACGAATTAAACTTAACCCAATGTATTTATTATCATTTAAATTGATGTCTTTTAGGGTTTTATATACTTTAGGAACCAGCCACCCTTCTCCCAAGCTGTTAGATCAAATCTAATTTAATGGACCAGATTTCTTTGTATATTTTATTCATTCTTAGCTTTAGGTTAAAGCCATCATCTATAAAAGGATGATGCTTTCTTCTTTGTTTTTCAGAATTTTCATTGATTAATAAAAAGTTCTCTTTTGAGATTTTAGTTTTCTTTGAATACGTGTTTGTAAGTGTTCGAAAAACTTGTCTAGAAGCCATCTTCAACGTTTCAACTGGATTGATTGTTTTGATCTTTACGCTCATGCTTGCTTAGGTAATTGCATCTAGGAGGGTGGGTTAGAGCCGCTTGAGGTTGCTTGCTTGGTTAATTATGATTAACAGGGTGTCGAGGACATCAACTTCTATTTCGCCAAGCCATCTTCATCTTCAACCTTCACACCATCTTCTATAATTCCATAAACAAAGCTAGAATTTTCAGATTTTTTTATCTATCCTTATCTTAATCTTTTTCAATTTTTTTGTTTCTATTCTTATTAATCATCTTCTAATCTTTCTTCTTATATTTGTTTCTCTGAATTTCAGCATTAAATCTGAAATTATGAAGAAAAGTCCTCTTTTCAAGTCTAGATCTCCTAGTTCTTGCAACAACTTGATTGAAGGCTTCCAAATCCACAATTGTGCTACTCTATCACATTGGAAATCTAAGAAATAGAGGAATAAGTTTGAAGAAGACTTCAAGACTTAGATCTACCTGGATCCTATCCAAAAATGGCGAACACATTGACTGAGACTCATTGAATTCCCTCCTTAAGTGCTATTTTAATTCATGCTTTTACTCTCCCTTAAGTGGTGATAATGAAGGCTTTGATTGCATGTCTTTCTTGATGAAAACTAATCAGATTTATGGAAGATTAAGTAGCTCTTAAGTTGTGTTTAAGTTGCTCTTTAAGTGGTGTATTTAGGAGCTCTTGAATGACTTGTAACATTATTGAAACCGATAGCCTTTAAGTGGTGTAAATCTCCCTTGAATGTCTTGAAACCGATCAGCCATCTTGGTGTCTTCAAGTGATAGAGTAGCGCAATCTTAGATTTGGAAGCCTTCAATCAAGTTGTTGCAAGAACTAGGAGCTCTAGACTCAATCAAGAAAAGTTGGGCAGATCTGAAAATTCAAGAGAAAAGAGAAGGGCTTTTCTTGAAAATTTCAGATCCGAGGCTGGAAAATTAAAGAAAGAAAGACAAGATTAAGGATTAGATGATAAGAAATAAGAGTATAAATAAAAAAGATGAAAAAAGATTAAAAACAGATAGGTAAAACAAATCTGAAAATTCTAGCTTTGTTTATGGAGTTATGGAAGATGGTTTGAAAATTGAAGATGAAGATGGCTTGCGAATTGTTGATGTTGTTTTGTCCTTGTCAGCCTCTTGATCGCAATTAACCATGCAAGCAACCTCAAGCGGCTCTAACCCACCCTCCTAGATGCAATTACCTAGGCAAGCAAAAGTGTGAAGATGATCTCCCTCACAAGAACTCGTCGAACTTATGTTGAAGAAGACTTCGAAGGCACAAGTAATCAGCACATGCAAAAACGAACTCACTAAATATTTCATAAACCAAAGAAATTTGTCTTACAATGATGAAGGCTTCATCCTTTTATAGGTGAAGGATAGACAAAGTAATTTAAATTATACTAAAACAAGGAAAACCTAATCTAATTAAAAATAATAATAAAATAACAGCCTTTAAACTCCTTGTGCTTGTGTGGCAAGGAATAGGGAGATAAGGCAAGTGATAAGCTGATAAGGGCTGGGTGGCTGGTTCCTAAAGTATATAAAACCCTAAAAACATCAATTTAAATGATAATAAATATATTGGGTTAAGTTTAATTCGTCCAAAGCCTTATATGTTAGCTTTTGGGCTGAATTTTACAAAATCCCGTATCCAATTTTCTGCATGCGCAGTCTTCAGTAAATTGGATGTATCTTGAGTTCCTGATGTCCAATTGACGCGTTTCAAGATGCGTTGGAAAGGTAACTGAATGACGGACAATTTGTTAGACGAAAACTTGACTCAAAAATGCCCGGATCCCATCCGTAAACTTATTGCAAGTTGGCTGACTTTCTACACTTCACAAATAGATTCAATTTTCTTGTTCAAGATGCATCGTTTTGGCTTTTATTGTTTGCATCGAACAAATTCAGCTTATTGTCCAATATTAGTAATTTGACCCCGCTCATGCATGTATCATTCGCCCACTCCTCAAAAGGATTCGTCCTCAAATCTAAATCGGCAATGAGAGAACAATCATCAACTTCAATTGAAAAGGCTTCTTTGTTGTATGTGGAGTGATCTAATTGAGCTCCTCTCAATGGTTCAACAAAATCCTGAAAAATAAGACAGCACTACTCAAACATTTGTAAGGATTAATCAAAATAAAATCACTCGTCGTGTTCTTTTTCTTGTCTTTCTTTTGGGCTTTGTGTGACTTTTACCTCATATATATTTTCACTCACCAAATTTGGGCCGTTAATTTGACTTTTTTCACTCTCGGCCTCTTTAGTCTCAGTCTTTTGTATCTCACATCTCATATCCCTCTCACAAAAATTATCATCAATGTACAATTTTTGTAGAAGAGAAAGTGTTTCTAACGGAATGATAGGACAAGAATCAAATGAAGGGTTAGAATTGCACTTACTTTCTTTGTGGGTAGGTGATGAAAGTATAGCAAGTGGACCTAGTACTTCACATGAGGGATTAGAAGCATTGTCATCTTGTCTAATGTGTTCATTATCACTATCCTCTTGTTTGAGTGTTTGTGTGTTTTCTGTCAACATGGGGATTTTTGTCTTGGTTTTGTCCAGTGACTTGGATGTTTCAATTTTCTGTTTTGGTCTACTTGAGTCGAGCAAAGGTTTAGAAGAATTAGAATGAGATAAAGGTTGAGTGGTACCTCTATCATAGTGATAATGCTTCTGTTGATATCATTGTCGATCTTTGATGCGCTTTTCGATTGTCATGGAGAATTGGAATGCCTCTTGAAGGGTGTAGTAGGTTTTAAGTTCAAGTACCTCAAAAATGTTGTCATTGAGTTCGATAACAAACCTAGTCATTGTATCCTCTTCATCCTCTTGTATGTCGGCTTTTTGCATTAATGATTCCATCTCTTCGAGACACTCATCAACAGTTCTGCAGCCTTGTCAGATCCTTTGTAACTTTTGTTTGATCTCCCGTTGATATAATGGTGGTAGATAGGACTTGGACCCTTTGGTTATATAAACCAAGAACCCAAAGTATAGGATGGAAGATAGGAGACGCCACAAGCAAAGCTTGATAAGTCAATAAAGTTCTTAAAAGAACAAGTTTGAGAGAAAATGATACGGAAGCCAGGATCCAAGAATTACCTCAAAATCTAGGAACCCTCTAGATTACAATTAATCTAGCAAACTCACTAATATGATCCGAGAAAACCCCAAACTCCACGTTCAGCAAACCGATAATAAAGCATGATCTTGATGTAGAAAACGAGATAGGATGAATTTGACGGTGGCGGTGTTGGATAGATTTGTCCTTGGCACCCTCCTAATCGCAATTGAAAAGGCAAACACCAGCAAACAACACGAATCTCTCCGATGAATGGATGATAACGAGATAGATGTTGTAGGATATTTTGTCCTCGGCACCCTCTTAGACGCGATTATCTAAGCAAGCAACCATAAGCGGCTCTAACCCACCCTCCTAGATGCAATTACCTAGGCAAGAAAGAGTGTGAAGATGATCTCCATTACAAGAACTTGACGAACTTACATTGAAGAAGACTTCTGATACGAAAAATAACAAGGCAAATCTATCTGATACCTTGAAAATAAAATGACCCATGGCCAAAGGTTTTTGCAACTCATAAATTCATGATGTTGTTCTTATTAGTGAAGCAAATATGCCTTTAAATAGGCTACAAATGAAGAGTTCAACTTAAATTAGGAAAAGTAAAGATAATAATAAAATAAATAAACATATTTTATCTAACCTAAAAAACTAATAAATAAATAACAAATCTAATCCTAAATCATCTAAATATCTTCATAAAGAATCTTAGATTAAATTTAAGTACAAATAATCAATAAAATTATTGAAAATTCGTAATAAATAATATTTCTCGTGATAAAAGCGTATAGAGATTTCTACTCGCACAGTCTTCACTAAAAAGGACATAACTTGAGCTCCCGATATCCGATTGATGCGTTGGAAAGCTAAGAGACAGACGAATATGTTTGAAGAAGACAGGTAGACTCAGAAGTGCCCGCATCCCATCTGAAAATTCGATGCAAGTCGGCTGAAATTACAGACTTATAAAACAGCTTCAACTCTTTGGCTACAATGCATCATTTTAGCCCCCCATACATGTATCATTCTCCCCCTGTTGAAAACGATTCGTCCCGAATCTTAAGAGTTGTTGATCAGAACCTTCAAGTCTCTTGAGATGTCTCCAGGAATGAAATATTAAAACTAGGATCTATATAGAGAGTTATATATTTTTTTCTTTTTTCTCAACTACTAAAACAACAGTAAAAGATAATTGTTTCAAACACCTAAACCAAGGCTCTGATTACCAATTGATACGGAAGCCAGGATCCAATAATTACCTAAAAATCTAGGAACCCTCTATATCGCAATTAATCTAGCAAACTCACTAATATGATCCGAGAAAACCCCAAACTCCACATTCAGCAAACCGATAATAAAGCATGATCTTGATGTAGAAAATGAGATAGGATGAATTTGACGGTGGCGGTGTTGGATAGATTTGTCCTTGGCACCCTCCTAATTGAATAGGCAAACACCTGCAAACGGCACGAATCTCTCCGATGAATGGATGATGATGAGATAGATGTTGTAGGATATTTTGTCCTCGGCACCGTCTTAGACGCGATTATCTAAGCAAGCAACCTCAAGCGGCTCTAACCCACCCTCCTAGATGCAATTACCTAGGCAAGCAAGAATGTGAAGATGATCCCCATTACAAGAACTTGACAAACTTACATTGAAGAAGACTTCTGATACGAAAAATAACAAGGCAAATCTATCTACCTTGAAAATAAAATGACCCATGGCCAAAGGTTTTTGCAACTCATAAATTCATGATGTTGTTCTTATTAGTGAAGCAAATATGCCTTTAAATAGGCTACAAATAAAGAGTTCAACTTAAATTAGGAAAAGTAAAGATAATAAAATAAATAAACATATTTTATCTAACCTAAAAAACTAATAAATAAATAACAAATCTAATCCTAAATCATCTAAATATCTTCATAAAGAATCCTAGATTAAATTTAAGTACAAATAATCAATAAAATTATTGAAAATTCGTAATAAATAATATTTCCCGTGATAAAACCGTATAGAGATTTCTGCTCGCACAGTCTTCACTAAAAAGGACATAACTTGAGCTCCCGATGTCGGATTGATGCATTTCAAGATGCGTTGGAAAGCTAAGAGACAAACGAATATGTATGAAGAAGAAATGTAGACTCAAAAGTGCCCGGATCCCATCCGAAAATTCGATGTAAGTCGGCTGAAATTCCAGACTTATAAAACAGCTTCAACTCTTTGGCTACAATGCATCATTTTAGCCCCCTATACATGTATCCTTCTCCCCTTGTCGAAAACGATTCGTCCCGAATCTTAAGAGTTGTTGATCACAACCTTCAAGTCTCTTGAGATGTCTCCAGGAATGAAATATTAAAACTAGGATCTATATAGAGAATTATATATATTTTTTTCTTTTTTCTCAACTACTAAAACAACAGTAAAAGATAATTGTTTCAAACACCTAAACCAAGGCTCTGATTACCAATTGATACGGAAGCCAGGATCCAAGAATTACCTCAAAATCTAGGAACCCTCTAGATCGCAATTATTCTAGCAAACTCACTAATATGATCCGAGAAAACCCCAAACTCCACGTTCAGCAAACCGATAATAAAGCATGATCTTGATGTAGAAAACGAGATAGGATGAATTTAACAGTGGCGGTGTTGGATAGATTTGTCCTTGGCACCCTCCTAATCGCAATTGAATAGGCAAACACCTGCAAACGACATGAATCTCTCCAATGAATGGATGATGATGAGATAGATGTTGTAGGATATTTTATCCTCGGTACCCTCTTAGACGCGATTATCTAAGCAAGCAACCTCAAGCGGCTCTAACCCACCCTCCTAGATGCAATTACCTAGGCAAGCAAGAGTGTGAAGATGATCTCCATTACAAGAACTTGACGAACTTACATTGAAGAAGACTTCTGATACGAAAAATAACAAGGCAAATCTATCTACCTTGAAAATAAAATGACCCATGGCCAAAGGTTTTTGCAACTCATAAATTCATGATGTTGTTCTTATTAGTGAAGCAAATATGCCTTTAAATAGGCTACAAATGAAGAGTTCAACTTAAATTAGGAAAAGTAAAGATAATAATAAAATAAATAAACATATTTTATCTAACCTAAAAAACTAATAAATAAATAACAAATCTAATCCTAAATCATCTAAATATCTTCATAAAGAATCCTAGATTAAATTTAAGTACAAATAATCAATAAAATTATTGAAAATTCGTAATAAATAATATTTCCCGGGATAAAACCGTCTAGAGATTTATGTTCGCACAGTCTTCACTAAAAAGGACATAACTTGAGCTCCCGACGTCGGATTGATGCGTTGGAAAGCTAAGAGACAGACGAATATGTTTGAAGTAGACATGTAGACTCAAAAGTGCCCGGATCCCATCCGAAAATTTGATGCAAGTCGGATAAAATTCTAGACTTATAAAACAGCTTCAACTCTTTGGCTACAATGCATCATTTTAGCCCCCCATACATGTATCAGAAAACCTCACAAAAGATAAATATATTTCAAAGAACTGTTGTGAATGAGTTGTTTACAAGGGTGGCTGAATGGCCCTATATATAGTTTACAAAGGGGTGTGGCCGAAAAGGCCTCTAATCTATTCAAATAACCATTCAGTTTAAGTCATGCCTCCCTTCAAAGTTTTCCCTCCAAAATGTGACGCCCAAAACTCCCTCCAAGGCTAGTTTTGCCGCCCAAATATCCCTCCAAATTGCTTATGTCCGTTCAGCAATGGTTGGTGTCTCCCTCTAATGGTTTTGGGCCATTTAGCTTTCCCTCCATTACTTTACCGCCATTCCAGTTTCCCTCCAAAGGTCTAGGGGTGTGTTTCTTATGAGGGGACATGTCCCTTGAAGTGGTGACCTTGGGTTAGTGAGCTGACATTGGTAGCTTGAGCTGAAGTGAGCTGGGGGACTAGATGTGAGCTGAGTTGAGCTTTGAGTTGGACGAGCTGCAGTTAGTGTTTGAGCTGATATGAGCTATTATAAGCTACCCTTAGCTAGGTGAACTTCTTCATGAGTGTCCTTAAGCTATCTTGAGCTCATTGGAGATGAATGGAGCTTAATAGGAGCTGAAATGAGCTGAACCGAATGAATGCGCTTGAATTGAGCTTGTTTTGAGCTGATTGAGCTTTAGGTGAGCTGCCCTTCAATCTCCCCTTCGTTTATGTGGCTGGTATGTCCTACAAATGATGCAAACACACATAAGTTTGCATATAATAGAAAATAAGAAATAACTAAATAAGGATGTGGGTCATATGCTATGCATGAATAATAAATTAAGAGGACATGATAAATGGGACATGATAAGCATGTCGTAAGATATAAATGCATGCTTATGACATAATAAATAAGGTAATAGAAAATGAAGTAAGGAAGAACTCCCTTAGAATTAGCTTCAAGGATCTTCAATGACGTGATCAAGTCATGGATAAAGTTGGTGCTGATTAGGATCGCATCATCCCCCCTTCTTTTAAGCGATTTGTCCCAAAATCGTCAATTGGTTTGAAACAGAAGTAGGGAGATGTTTGAATGGTCGAATCCTCTTTCTTCCTTGTTAATGGATAGTCACTTTCAAGAATTACCTCCTTTGAATAACCATCTTCAAGATACACGTCTTTTAGATAGGCATCTTCAAGAGACAACTTTTGACTCGTCAAGGAACACATCTTTTGGAACGTGAAAGAAAACACATCTGCTGGTCCTCCAAAAGTCATGTTTCTTGGATCATCATCTTGAAGAGGTATGTTCTTTGGGATAACCTTGATTTGAATCAACCTTGAAACGACTTCTTTCCATGCACATCTCCAAAAATGTTCGAGTAATGCTACAATGTCAAATGATATGATCACTTTGGAAACTTCATGTAATCGAACCTCCCTTTCGTTTTCTCGCATCTTTTTGAACTTATGTCTTCTTTTGTTTCCTATAATCAAAACCAAATTAGTAGAAAGAAAAATCAGATTCACAAGCATAGAGGAAACAAACCTATCACTGTTCATGGATGGTGTCTGGTGTTTGATGTACTCCATGGGAAACGTTATTGATTCATCAAAACATGAAAGTTGCTGATTCATCTTCATGATTGGCAATGGGATTGGAATATCCTTTGAAGTTTCATCAGCCTGTAAAAAAGAAAAATCAAGAATAGGAGGAAAATAATTGTTAGATAAATATGCTTCTCATTCTTCTTTTCTTCTCCAAATTCAATTTTAATTCTGACTTGCTTTTCATCCACAATCTTTTTATTTTCAATTCCATCTATTTTTCCTTCTTCAATTTTCTCAATCTTCTTCATGGCCTCAAGGCTCTTTTTCAAGTGAATTTGATCCTCCTTCACTTGATTGGGAGATAGAGAGAGGCGCTAAGGTGATCTTTCTGCATTCGAAGGAATATGTATATCGGTTTGGCATATCCGTCATGAATTGCTCTTTTATCAAACTGCCACAGCCTCCCCAATAACAAATGGCTGGTGTGCATTGGGACTACGTCACAAATTACTTCATCCTTGTATCTTCCAATGGAAAATGAAATAATAACTTGCTCGGTGATTTCGATCTCGTCATCATTATTAAGCCACTGAATCTTGTATAGACAAGTATGCCTCATGGTTTTCAAACCAAGTTTTTCAACCATTAAAGTGCTGGCAATATTGGCACAACTCCCACCATCAATGATAACAAAGCACACTTTGCCTGGACATGGCAACGTGTCTAAAAGATGTTTGATCATTGTTGAACATCCAGCACGTCTTGGATCTCATTTTATCCTTTTGAGGTTGATGGATTGTTGAAAGAATCATGTGACATGGTTAGTGAAAATAAAAGAAGAGAGAAAAAAATAAACCTTACATCGCACTCACAAAATCCTCACACATTCACTCCAAGAAAAAAATTGATAACACTCTACTCAAACACTCGTGTTTCACTCTTAGGAATTAGGCTTTTACTTCCCCTTCTGAACTCGCCACTCTCTTGCCTTTTACCGCTTGATTCTCTCATCATAAGTTCTTGAAAGAACTTACTCAAAACCTATCAAAACTTTAAACTATATGGCGTTTGGGCTGCAAATAAGGTTAGGCTAGAAAAATAAAGGAATAAAGGAAATGAAACTAAGGAAAGGAAAAAAATGAAAAAGGTAGGTTATAAGAATAGAAATGAAATGAAATAGAAGAAAGTAAAACAAGCGTACCACAAAACTCACTTACAACTCGATCGAGAAACAATCAATCTTGATGTCTTCTTCGAGCTTGTTGTTTGTTTGCTTTGCTTTGCCTTCACCACCTTTGTGTTTCACTTTTATTTTTTTGTACTATTCAAATTCCTTAAAAAGATGAGAAGGAATTTTGATTTTGCTTTAGCTTTAGTTTGTACTTTCATTCCTTTTTATCATAAAAATGAAACCACAAAAGATAGGGCTTATTTGATTCTTCCAAAGCTCTAATTACCATATGATGCACTCCAACTCTCCAATTGATGTTGTTGAGAGAAGCTTGATTGTTCCCAACCATGAATGAAAGTAAGACTTTTAACCTGAATGCTTTGAAAGTGAAATGAAGTAGGAAAGATGATGATAGTTAGGGTGCAGAAGCGTTTGATGCATGGTGTGTAAGAAAATGGATGAAAGAAAGGAAATGGTTAAGTGTAGGGTAGGTTCGATTACGGTGAATGAATGGAAAAGAAAAGGATGGTGAAATGGAATGAAAAGGGATGGTTGTACTCAAAGAATTCAAAGAAAGAAACTATACTAAAGAGTATAATCCCGTTTCTTAGGAGAATAACTTTGAGGGTGGTAGATAGGACTTGGACCATTTGGTTATATAAACCAAGAACCTGAAGTATAGGATGGAAGATAGGAGACGCCACAAGAAAAGCTTGATAAGTCGATAAAGTTCTTAAAAGAACAAGTTTAAGAGAAAATCTCACAAAGGATAAATATATTTCAAAGAAATGTTGTGAATGAGTTGTTTACAAGGGTGTCTGAATGGCCCTATATATAGTTTACAAAGAGGTGTGGCCGAAAATGCCTCCATCTATTCAAATAACCATTCGGTTTAAGTCATGCCTCCCTCCAAAGGTTTCCCTCCAAAACGTGACGCCCAAAACTCCCTCCAAGGCTGGTTTTGCATCCCAAATATCCCTCCAAATTGCTTGTGTCCATTCAGCAATGGTTGGTGTCCCCCTCCAATGGTTTTGGCGCCATTTAGCTTCCCCTCCATTGCTTTGCCGCCATTCTGGTTTCCCTTCAAAGGTCTACGGGTGTGTTTCTTATGAGGGGATATGTCCCTTGAAGTGGTGACCTTGGGGTAGTGAGCTGACATAGGTAGCTTGAGCTGAAGTGAGTTGGGGGAGTTAAATGTGAGTTGAATTGAGCTATTATAAGCTACCCTTAGCTAGGTGAACTTCTTCATGAGTGTCCTTAAGCTATATTGAGCTCATTGGAGTTGAATGGAGCTAAAATGAGCTGAACCAAATGAATGAGCTTGAATTGAGCTTGTTTTGAGTTGATTGAGCTTTAGGTGAGCTGTCCTTCAATCTCCCCTTTGTTTATGTGGCTGATAGGTCCTACAAATGTTGCAAACACACATAAGTAAACATATAATAGAAAATAAGAAATAAGCAAGGATGTGGGTCATATGCCATGCATGAATAATAAATTAATAGGACATGATAAATGGGACACATGATAAGAGTATCCTAAGATATAAATGCATGATTATGACATCATAAATAAGGTAATAGAAAATTAAGTAAGGAGTAACTCCCTTAGAATGAGCCTTGAAGATCTTCAATGACGTGATCAAGTCATGGATAAAGTTGGTGCTGATTAGGATCACATCAATTACCTAAGCAAGCAGGAGTGTGAAGATGATCTCCCTCGCAAGAACTCGATTATCTTATGTTGAAGAAGACTTCTAAGGCACAAGTTATTATCAGCACTTGTAAAAACGAACTCACTAAATTTTTTATATATCAAAGAAAATATGTTGTTTTGAAATAATAAAGGTGTGCATGCCTTTTATAGGGGAAGGGTGGCTTACAAATACATTATTCCTACATAAACACAAACTCTCCTAATGAATAAAAATAATAAAGAAATATGGTCCATTAAATTGGGCTTGATCTAATGGCTTAAGAGAAGGGTGGCTGGTTCCTAAAGTATATAAAACCCTAAAAACATAATTTAAATGATAATAATTAGGTTGGGATAAGTCTAATTCGTCCAAAAGCCTTGTATTTTAACTTTTGGGCTGAATTTTACAAAATCCAGTAACAATCATGTATCCAGTTTTCTGCATGCACAGTCTTCAGTTAATTGGACGTATCTTGAGTTCCCGATGTCTGATTGATGCGTTGAAAAGGTAACTGAATGACGGTCAATCTGTTAGAAGCCAACTCGACCCATAAATGTCCGGATCGCATTCAAAAAGTCATCACAAGTTTGCTGACTTTCCAGACTTCACAAATAGTTTCAGTTTCTTATCCAATATGCATTGGTTTAGCCCTCCCATGCATGTATCATTCCCCCTCTCCTCAAAAGGATTCGTCCTCGAATCAGAACCAGCAAAAGAAGGATATTGAACAACAGTAATAAAAAAGGAATCTTTTCATAGGTGGTGTGATCCAATTGTGCTCCTCTCAATGGCTTAACAAAATCCTGAAAAAGAACTCAAAACCACTCGAAACAATGATGTTATGGTTAGGTCAATAAAAGTCTCTTTTTATATTTTTCTCGTCCTTTTCATTTGGACATTGTTCAACTTTTACATCTTGTTTCTTTTCACTCACCAAAATTGGGCCATTAATATGACTTTTATTGCTCCCCGCCTCTTGACTATCAGTCTTTTTCAAATGAGATAATCCACTTCCCATATCTCTTTCACAAAATTTATCATCAAAGTACATTTGTTTTATAGGAGAAGATGTTTGACTAGAATCAAAAGAAGGGTTAAACATACATACTTTCTTTGTGGGGAGGTGATGAGAATGTAACAAGGGAACTTACTACTTCGCATGAAGGATCAGAAGTATTCTCCTCTTGACTTATATGTTCTCGATCACTGTCCACTTCTGGTTCTAGTGTGTCTTCATGGTTGTTCGTCTTTGTGTGTTCAATTGATTCAGCCTTTTGTGATTCCAATTTTTTTGTTTTATCCTCTCAAAAAAAATTTGCACTCTCACTTGCTCTTCATATGTTTCTTCCGGCTCTATTGAACCCAACGTGAACTTCTGGCCATGGTGCACAAAGGAGTATCTATTTGTCATGATTCGATGGATAGCGTCTCTATCCTTTTGCCACGGTCTTCCCAATAGCAAGGCGATGACTTTCATAGGAACCACATCACACCAAACATCATCACAATAGCCTCTAAGAATAAAAGTGATTAAACAACATTTGGTTATTGCCATATCTACTCCATTATTAAACCCTTGAAGATGGTATGGCTTAGGGTGTTCTTGGCACGGTAAGTTGAGTGCATCAACAACGAAGATGCTTTTACTAAGTTTACACAACTATTGCTATCGATGATGAAAGAACATTTTTTACTTTGTATATAACATCTTGATCGAAAAGATATTCATTGGTATAGCATGACGCATGTTTATAAAAGAATAAAACATCCTAATTGCTTTAAGAAAAAGGTTAGACACCAATAGAATTATAGTTGCAAGGAGAAAGAAAAGTATGCAACTTTTAGTCCTACTAACACAAGGAAACAAGGTGTTAGAAGGAAGATGTATAAGAAGCAATAAAAGCTAAAACAAACGAAAACTTATTGGTTAAGAATGAAAAAAAATTAGAAAACCTGAAAAACCCAGAAATTTGTAGCAACTTGATCCACTTTGTTCGAGGTGTTCCCAATGTCAAAAAATTCTGAAATTTTATGTGGTGATTCCTCCAATGGTGTAGATATGGTATGGAATTTTTTAGCTCAAAATTCGCTCGTTTGGTTTTGGCGAATCTTCCCTTTTTTATCGAGTTTTCACCCAAAAATGTCAAAATTTTGCCCAAGAATCGGCCCAAATCTGATACCAAATGATAGAGCAGCGCAATTGTGCATTTGGAAGCCTTCAATCAAGTTGTTGCAAAAACTAGAAGCTCTAGACTCAATCAAACAAGTTGTGCACAGATCTAAAAATTCAAGAGAATTGAGAAGGGATTTTCTTGAAATTTTCAGATTCAAGGCTGGAAATTTAAAGAAATGAAGGTAGTGTGAAAGATTAGAAGATGAATGATAAGACTATAGTTAAAAAGATTGAAAAAGATAGGTAAAACAAATCTGAAATTTTCAGCTTTGTTAATGGATTATGTATTGTGGCGTGGAGGTAGTAGATGAAGATGGCTTGGCGAAATAGAAGTTGATGTCCTCGACACCCTCTTGATCGCAATTAACCAAGCAAGCAACCTCAAGCGGCTCTAACCCACCCTCATTGATATGAACGTCAATGGCAAAGACCCAGAGAAGTACCCAGGTGGCCCCATTACTCGAGCAAGGGCCAAGGAGTTCCAAGCAGCCATGGAAAATATGTTTACATCAAGCTTGGGACGTGAGAAAGAAGAAATAATAAGGGAGGAACACTTTACTTTGCTTATGCATGAATTTGCATGAGTATTTAAAGTTTGCATAACATTCATTGCATTCAATAAACATGTTGTTCATTAAAGCATGCGTTGCATTTAAACATGTAGTTCATTTAGTTATACACTTCATTTAACTAAGTAGTTCATTGATTAAACTAGTTCATTCAAGATTATTAGTTCATTGAATAAAGTTAGTTCATTAATTAAACTAGTTCATTCATCAAACTAGCTCATTTATTAAACTAACTCTTAATTTTTACATGCATGTTTTCAATTAAAGATTGAATAAAGTTTACCTTTGTGTCTAGGTGCATGAGGGAAGATGAACGGTTTTACCAGATGCAAGAATATCAGCAGAATGTCTTCCAATTCTGGATGCGATACAGACGTGTTTGGATCCAGAAATCAATTGGACGTTATTCCTCCATCTCTTAGCTTTCAATGCCTTTTGAATCACCTCAATCCGATATCGGGAGCTTGAGATACGAATGATTTACTGAAGACAGTGCAGGCTGAAATTTTTATTACGGGAATTTTATGCATGGATGATTTGAATGAATTTGAGCCAAGGAAGAGTTCTTTCATCTTCTACCAAGAGACAAGCAATTGATGGCCATCTTAATTCAGCAAATTCAAGGCATTCAAGGTTGATGTTATCACCATTCAAGTGGGGTTTCAAAATTCATTGAGGAGACATGAAATGAAGGCTGGATGAAACTCACCTTTTATGACATTCAAGTCATATTAATCAGCTTGGAAGATGAAGAGTTGCACTTAAGCTGGACAGCAAGGATGTCTACATTCATCCTTGTCCACATTCATCCCCTTTCTCTTCATATGATAGCAAAACAAGGCAGCCCAAGAGTCCTTCTTAATTTGGACGAAAATATGACTAAATTCAACCTCAATTTGTCTAAACTAATCAGCTTTGAAGATGAGAAGAAAGGACAAAGCATTCATGTGTATTCAAGTGCATTAAGATGAGCATTCATCTTTCTTGTAACACCTTTTCATATTCTGCCTACTTCTACTATAAATAGGCATCTTTAGGATCATTGTAAGACACACTTTGAATATATAAAACATCTTTGAAAGATTGCTTTCATTCTTGTTCTCTTGTGGAACTTTATCGGCTTCAAGTTAGTCTTGTAGTCTTCATCCATTTCCCTTTTGTTATAGCGTTGGTTCCTAGCTCATCTATAGATAGTGGGTCACGTTCCATATCCTACCACTTCATTTCCACTTTATTATATTGCTGGTTCCTAACTCTTTATAGTTAGGGGGTCACAATCCATCCTTTGAATTTCTTCATCTTAACGCCAACACCCCATCATCTTCACCTACATTTTCATCTTTTATTTTTTTTTCTTCCATAATCACAACTATCACTCTTCCTACACCCCTTCTACATATCTTTCATCCCATTATTTCTATTTCTTATTTATCTATTTCTACTTACATTGTTGTTTGAGTAATTTCAGAATACATTCAAAGCACTGCAGAGTTCTTACTAGAATCACGATCGGGCATTCATATATATGATTCAAAACTCATAGTCGAGATCATATCATTTGGTATCAGAGCTTAGACGATTCAGTTAGCGTATTATTTTTCTCTCTCCCGGTTAGTAAAAAAATCAAAAAAAATCAAAAAATCTTAAAGAGGGAGGAAGCAGTCTATTCTTGTTTAAAAAAAAAATTACAATACATCATTTCTTATTGCTGAATTACAAATTCCTTTACCTATTCTTAGTAATTCTTTCTTTTTTGAAGCCATTATCCTTTTATTATTCATCATTCTCCTACCAAGCTAGAATTATTTCAGCCAAGTCCACGAGACACTTGTAAGCCTTGAGGAAGTTCCCAAAAGGACTTGAAAATAAAGCACGAGTGGTAAAAGGCATGAGTGTGCATTAAGGGGAAAAGCCTAACCTGAGTGAAACACGAGTGTGAGTGCATTTTCTTTGGAGTGGAAAGGTGAGATTTTGTGTTAGTAAGGTTTAATTTCTTTTGTTTCTTTATCTAACATGTCACAAAGATCTGGTCATAGTGGTGAAGGAGTTCCCAATTTGCAAAATCAGGCTATGCTTCAAGCAATGGCCAAAATGATCCAAGAGCAATTGGAGCCCTTAATTGAACGAATAGACCAGCTTGAAATTTCACAAGCTAATCAGGGTAATGAGGAGTATCCTGAAGAAGTTGAAGTAGATGATGTGCAAGATCAAGTATCCCAACATAGCATGGTACAACAAGGCCAGAGAGCTCGACCACGAGTAGACGATAATCTCAGCAACATCAAGATTACCATTCCTCCTTTTCAAGGAAGAACGGATCCTGAAACCTATTTTGCATGGGAAAAGAAGGTTGAGCACATTTTTGAGTGCCATAACTATTCAGAGCTTAAAAGGTAAAACTCGCTGCCATTGAGTTTACGGATTATGCACTAATATGGTGGGATCAATTGACATCAAGTAGGAGACGCAATGGAGAACATCCTATCACTACATGGGATGAAATGAAAGCGGTGATGCGAAGGCGATTCATTCCAACCCACTACCATCGAGTTATTCAACCGTCTTCAAAATCTTTCACAAGGTAACCGAAGTGTTGAAGATTACTACAAAGAGATGGAGGTGTCCATGATTCGAGCCAACATCGACGAGGATCGAGAAGCCAAAATGGCAAGATTCCTAAGCGGGACTAAATCCGGACATTGCGAACGTGGTCGAGTTGCAACATTATGTGGAGATGGAAGACATGGTGCATATGGCCATGAAAGTGGAAAAACAGCTCAAAAGAAAGGGTGCCACACGATCTTATGGGAGTTCAACATCAAAATGGGGGCAAAGTTCATACAAGAAGACTCCTCCAATACCGTCCCCACGAAAAAGGAGGACCACCGAAGGAAGTAAGCCCATTGCGAAAACCAGCAAGGGTAAGACTACCGCTACTCCAAATCGTTCCGTGACATACAATGTTTTAAGTGTTTGGGGCGTGGACACATTGCAAGCCAATGTTCGAACCGCAACACCATGCTTCTTCGAGATGATGGAGAAGTTGAATCGGAACAAGAAGAGGATGAGAATGAAGATGTTGCCATCGAAGAAGAAGAATTAGAGTATGGCGTCGAAGGAGAGGTTCTTGTTGTCAAAAGAAGCCTAAACGTACAATCCGTTGGAGGAAATGAACAACGAGAAAATATCTTCCATACTCGTTGCCATGTTGGAGGAAAGGTATGCTTTGTTATTATTGATGGTGGTAGTTGCACTAATGTTGCTAGTACCTTAATGGTAGATACACTTGGCTTGGCAACAACAAAGCATCCACAACCTTATAAGCTACAATGGCTCAACGATGGAGGAGAACTCAAGGTGACCAAACAAGTTCGAATTGTTTTCTCTATTGGGAAGTACAAAGACGAGGTATTATGCGATGTCGTTCCAATGCACGCCAGCCATTTATTACTTGGAAGGCCTTGGCAATTTGATAGGCGAGTGATCCATGACGGGTATACCAACCGGTATACGTTCACCCATGAAGCAAAGAAGATCACTTTAGCCCCACTTTCTCCAAAACAAATACATGAAGACCAAATTTTATTGAGAGGAAAAATTGAAAAAGCCAAAGAGAGAGAGACCAAAATGGAGGTAAAAGCAAAGGAGTGTGATCAAAATGAGGGAAGGAAAATCAGCATTCTTTCTAAAGAGAGAGAGTTGAAAAAGAGTTTAATGACAGCAAAGGAAGCACTTGTGCTCATGTACAAGGAAAATTTCTTGAATACTAACTACCTTGATCAAAAATTGCCTGCTTTTGTTGTGTCTTTATTGCAGGAGTTTGATGACCTATTTCCGGAGGAAATACCAAGTGGGCTGCCACCTATTCGTGGCATAGAACATCAAATAGACTTTGTTCCCGGAGCCGTCATTCCAAACCGACCAGCGTACCGAAGCAACCCCGAAGAAACTAAGGAGTTGCAAAGGCAAGTATCTGAGTTGATGTCAAAAGGCTACGTGAGGGAAAGCCTTAGCCCATGTGCCGTGCAGTTCTACTTGTGCCAAAGAAGGATGGAACTTGGCGCATGTGTGTGGACTGCCGAGCGGTAAACAAAATTACGGTAAAAATATCGTCACCCTATTCCTCGCTTAGATGACATCTTAGATGAGCTTAGTGGTTCTAACCTCTTTTCCAAGATTGATCTTAAAAGTGGTTACCACCAAATACGAATGCGGGGAAGGTGATGAGTGGAAAACAGCATTCAAAACTAAGCAAGGCCTTTATGAGTGGTTGGTTATGCCTTTTGGCTTAACTAATGCTCCAAGCACGTTTATGAGGTTAATGAATCATGTTCTTAGGCCATTCTTGGGTAAGTTTTGTGTGGTTTACTTTGATGACATTCTAATCTATAGTAAAACCATGGAAGAACATGTTCAACATTTAAGGTCAGTTTTGCTAGTTTTGAGGAAGGAAAAACTGTTTGCTAACTTACAAAAATGTACATTTTGTACTGACAGGGTTGTTTTCCTAGGTTTCGTTGTGAGTTCTGAAGGCTTGGAGGTGGACAAAGAGAAGATTAAAGCCATTGAAGAGTGGCCACGACCAGCAAGCATTTCTCAAGTTAGGAGCTTCCATGGACTTGCAAGTTTTTATCAAGATTCGTCCCCAACTTCAGCACCATAGCCGCCCCACTAACAAGTGTTATTAAGAAGAATTCTAAATTCTTTTGGGGGGAAGATCAAGAGAAGTCCTTTAATAGCATTAAAGATTGTTTAATACATGCCCCTTTACTTGCTCTACCTGATTTTAATCTAACTTTTGAAATTGAATGTGATGCATCAGGTGTAGGAATTGGAGCAGTTTTGTCTCAAGGTGGACGTCCTATAGCCTATTTCAGTGAAAAATTAAGTGGAGCTACGCTTAATTACCCTACCTATGACAAGGAGATGTATGCTCTTGTGAGGGCAATGGAAACATGGCAACATTACCTTTGGCCTAAGGAGTTCATCATTCACACTGATCATGAGGCATTGAAACATATCCGGGGGCAGCATAAACTCAACAAAAGGCATGCCAAATGGGTGGAGTTTCTTGAAACTTTCCCATATGTTATCAAGTACAAGAAAGGTAAGGAGAATATAGTTGCCGATGCATTGTCACGGAGGTATATTCTTTTAAACACTTTGGAATCTAAGTTATTGGGTTTTGTTTTTATTAAAGACTTATATGTCTCTGACTCTGATTTTGGAGAGATTTACAAAACTTGTGAGAAGGGTCAATTGAAAAATACTATAAGCATGATGGTTTCCTATTTAAGGAAGGAAGACTATGCATCCCTCAAGGTTCCATGCGTGAATTGCTAACTAAGGAAGCTCATGGAGGAGGATTAATGGGACATTTTGGGATAGCAAAGACTTTGGCTATACTTCAAGAGCACCTATATTGGCCTAAAATGAAACGAGATGTGGAGAGGTTGTGTGAGCGATGCATCACTTGCAGGAAGGCCAAATCTAAAGTCATGCCACATGGACTTTACACACCACTACCCATACCGGAAGCACCATGGATGGATATTTCAATGGATTTTGTGCTAGGGCTTCCACGTACAAAAATAACAAAGATTCCATCTTTGTAGTTGTGATAGATTCTCCAAAATGGCTCATTTCATTCCCTGTAACAAAACTAATGATGCCTCACATATTGCTACTTTGTTTTTCAGGGAAATCTTAAGGTTACATGGCATACCAAGAACTATTGTGTCTGATCGGGATGTGAAGTTCTTAAGTCACTTTTGGAGAGCCCTATGGAGTAAGATTGGTACTAAGTTACTATTCTCCACCACTTGCCACCCTCAAACGGATGGCCAAACTGAAGTGGTGAACCGAGTACTTTCTATGTTACTTGATCCATCATTAGGAAGAATTTGAAAACATGGGAGGAGAGTTTACCACATGTGGAGTTTGCATACAATCGTTCGATCCATAGTACTACAGGGCGACGCTTTTGAAGTGGTGTATGGATTCAATCCATTAACACCGATAGACTTGTTACCATTACCCGCTGATCAAATTGTGAATAAAGATGGACTTAATAAAGCTGAATTTGTTAAGAAGCTTCATCAACAAGTGCGGGAGAACATTGAAAAACGAACCAAGCAATATGAGCAGCAAGCAAATAAGGGTCGTAAGCGAATTTCCTTTGAGCCAGGGGATTGGGTGTGGCTGCACATGAGGAAAGAAAGGTTCGGCTCAACGAAAGTCCAAATTAATGCCTCGGGAGATGGACCATTCCAAATAGTCAAGAAGATCAATGACAATGCCTATCAATTAGATCTTCCAGGTGAGTTTAATGTTAGTGCAACCTTCAATGTTGCTGACCTATCTCCTTATGATGTAGATGACGATTTGGGGACAAATCGCCTTAAAGAGGGAGGGACTGATATGAACGTCAATGGCAAAGACCCAGAGAAGTACCCAGGTGGCCCCATTACTCGAGCAAGGGCCAAGGAGTTCCAAGCAGCCATGGAAAATATGTTTACATCAAGCTTGGGACGTGAGAAAGAAGAAATAATAAGGAGGAACACTTTACTTTGCTTATGCATGAATTTGCATGAGTATTTAAAGTTTGCATAACATTCATTGCATTCAATAAACATGTTGTTCATTAAAGCATGCGTTGCATTTAAACATGTAGTTCATTTAGTTATACACTTCATTTAACTAAGTAGTTCATTGATTAAACTAGTTCATTCAAGATTATTAGTTCATTGAATAAAGTTAGTTCATTAATTAAACTAGTTCATTCATCAAACTAGCTCATTTATTAAACTAACTCTTAATTTTTTACATGCATGTTTTCAATTAAAGATTGAATAAAGTTTACCTTTGTGTCTAGGTGCATGAGGGAAGATGAACGGTTTTACCAGATGCAAGAATATCAGCAGAATGTCTTCCAATTCTGGATGCGATACAGACGTGTTTGGATCCAGAAATCAATTGGACGTTATTCCTCCATCTCTTAGCTTTCCAATGCCTTTTGAATCACCTCAATCCGATATCGGGAGCTTGAGATACGAATGATTTACTGAAGACAGTGCAGGCTGAAATTTTTATTACGGGAATTTTATGCATGGATGATTTGAATGAATTTGAGCCAAGGAAGAGTTCTTTCATCTTCTACCAAGAGACAAGCAATTGATGGCCATCTTAATTCAGCAAATTCAAGGCATTCAAGGTTGATGTTATCACCATTCAAGTGGGGTTTCAAAATTCATTGAGGAGACATGAAATGAAGGCTGGATGAAACTCACCTTTTATGACATTCAAGTCATATTAATCAGCTTGGAAGATGAAGAGTTGCACTTAAGCTGGACAGCAAGGATGTCTACATTCATCCTTGTCCACATTCATCCCCTTTCTCTTCATATGATAGCAAAACAAGGCAGCCCAAGAGTCCTTCTTAATTTGGACGAAAATATGACTAAATTCAACCTCAATTTGTCTAAACTAATCAGCTTTGAAGATGAGAAGAAAGGACAAAGCATTCATGTGTATTCAAGTGCATTAAGATGAGCATTCATCTTTCTTGTAACACCTTTTCATATTCTGCCTACTTCTACTATAAATAGGCATCTTTAGGATCATTGTAAGACACACTTTGAATATATAAAACATCTTTGAAAGATTGCTTTCATTCTTGTTCTCTTGTGGAACTTTATCGGCTTCAAGTTAGTCTTGTAGTCTTCATCCATTTCCCTTTGTTATAGCGTTGGTTCCTAGCTCATCTATAGATAGTGGGTCACGCCCCATATCCTACCACTTCATTTCCACTTTATTATATTGCTGGTTCCTAACTCTTTATAGTTAGGGGGTCACAATCCATCCTTTGAATTTCTTCATCTTAACGCCAACACCCCATCATCTTCACCTACATTTTCATCTTTTATTTTTTTTTCTTCCATAATCACAACTATCACTCTTCCTACACCCCTTCTACATATCTTTCATCCCATTATTTCTATTTCTTATTTATCTATTTCTACTTACATTGTTGTTTGAGTAATTTCAGAATACATTCAAAGCACTGCAGAGTTCTTACTAGAATCACGATCGGGCATTCATATATATGATTCAAAACTCATAGTCGAGATCATATCATTTGGTATCAGAGCTTAGACGATTCAGTTAGCGTATTATTTTTCTCTCTCCCGGGTTAGTAAAAAAAAATCAAAAAAAATCAAAAAAAAAATCTTAAAGAGGGAGGAAGCAGTCTATTCTTGTTTAAAAAAAATTACAATACATCATTTCTTATTGCTGAATTACAAATTCCTTTACCTATTCTTAGTAATTCTTTCTTTTTGAAGCCATTATCCTTTTATTATTCATCATTCTCCTACCAAGCTAGAATTATTTCAGCCGAAGTCCACGAGACACTTGTAAGCCTTGAGGAAGTTCCCAAAAGGACTTGAAAATAAAGCACGAGTGGTAAAAGGCATGAGTGTGCATTAAGGGGAAAAGCCTAACCCGAGTGAAACACGAGTGTGAGTGCATTTTCTTTGGAGTGGAAAGGTGAGATTTTGTGTTAGTAAGGTTTAATTTCTTTTGTTTCTTTATCTAACATGTCACAAAGATCTGGTCATAGTGGTGAAGGAGTTCCCAATTTGCAAAATCAGGCTATGCTTCAAGCAATGGCCAAAATGATCCAAGAGCAATTGGAGCCCTTAATTGAACGAATAGACCAGCTTGAAATTTCACAAGCTAATCAGGGTAATGAGGAGTATCCTGAAGAAGTTGAAGTAGATGATGTGCAAGATCAAGTATCCCAACATAGCATGGTACAACAAGGCCAGAGAGCTCGACCACGAGTAGACGATAATCTCAGCAACATCAAGATTACCATTCCTCCTTTTCAAGGAAGAACGGATCCTGAAACCTATTTTGCATGGGAAAAGAAGGTTGAGCACATTTTTGAGTGCCATAACTATTCAGAGCTTAAAAAGGTAAAACTCGCTGCCATTGAGTTTACGGATTATGCACTAATATGGTGGGATCAATTGACATCAAGTAGGAGACGCAATGGAGAACATCCTATCACTACATGGGATGAAATGAAAGCGTGATGCGAAGGCGATTCATTCCAACCCACTACCATCGAGAGTTATTCAACCGCCTTCAAAATCTTTCACAAGGTAACCAAGTGTTGAAGATTACTACAAAGAGATGGAGGTGTCCATGATTCGAGCCAACATCGACGAGGATCGAGAAGCCAAAATGGCAAGATTCCTAGCGGGACTAAATCCGGACATTGCGAACGTGGTCGAAAGTTGCAACATTATGTGGAGATGGAAGACATGGTGCATATGGCCATGAAAGTGGAAAACAGCTCAAAAGAAAGGGTGCCACACGATCTTATGGGAGTTCAACATCAAAATGGGGGCAAAGTTCATACAAGAAGACTCCTCCAATACCGTCCCACGAAAAAGGAGGACCACCGAAAGGAAGTAAGCCCATTGCCAAACCAGCAAGGGTAAGACTACCGCTACTCCAAATCGCTCCCGTGACATACAATGTTTTAAGTGTTTGGGGCGTGGACACATTGCAAGCCAATGTTCGAACCGCAACACCATGCTTCTTCGAGATGATGGAGAAGTTGAATCGGAACAAGAAGAGGATGAGAATGAAGATGTTGCCATCAAGAAGAAGAATTAGAGTATGGCGTCGAAGGAGAGGTTCTTGTTGTCAAAAGAAGCCTAAACGCATAACCGTTGGAGGAAATGAACAACGAGAAAATATCTTCCATACTCGTTGCCATGTTGGAGGAAAGGTATGCTTTGTTATTATTGATGGTGGTAGTTGCACTAATGTTGCTAGTACCTTAATGGTAGATACACTTGGCTTGGCAACAACAAAGCATCCACAACCTTATAAGCTACAATGGCTCAACGATGGAGGAGAACTCAAGGTGACCAAACAAGTTCGAATTGTTTTCTATTGGGAAGTACAAAGACGAGGTATTATGCGATGTCGCTCCAATGCACGCCAGCCATTTATTACTTGGAAGGCCTTGGCAATTTGATAGGCGAGTGATCCATGACGGGTATACCAACCGTATACGTTCACCCATGAAGCAAAGAAGATCACTTTAGCCCCACTTTCTCCAAAACAAATACATGAAGACCAAATTTTATTGAGAGGAAAAATTGAAAAAGCCAAAGAGAGAGAGACCAAAATGGAGGTAAAAGCAAAGGAGTGTGATCAAAATGAGGGAAGGAAAATCAGCATTCTTTCTAAAGAGAGAGAGTTGAAAAGAGTTTAATGACAGCAAAGGAAGCACTTGTGCTCATGTACAAGGAAAATTTCTTGAATACTAACTACCTTGATCAAAATTTGCCTGCTTTTGTTGTGTCTTTATTGCAGGAGTTTGATGACCTATTTCCGGAGGAAATACCAAGTGGGCTGCCACCTATTCGTGGCATAGAACATCAAATAGACTTTGTTCCCGGAGCCGTCATTCCAAACCGACCAGCGTCAAAGCAACCCCAAGAAACTAAGGAGTTGCAAAGGCAAGTATCTGAGTTGATGTCAAAAGGCTACGTGAGGGAAAGCCTTAGCCCATGTGCCGTGCGGTTCTACTTGTGCCAAAGAAGGATGGAACTTGGCGCATGTGTGTGGACTGCCGAGCGGTAAACAAAATTACGGTAAAGTATCGTCACCCTATTCCTCGCTTAGATGACATCTTAGATGAGCTTAGTGGTTCTAACCTCTTTTCCAAGATTGATCTTAAAAGTGGTTACCACCAAATACGAATGCGGGAAGGTGATGAGTGGAAAACAGCATTCAAAACTAAGCAAGGCCTTTATGAGTGGTTGGTTATGCCTTTTGGCTTAACTAATGCTCCAAGCACGTTTATGAGGTTAATGAATCATGTTCTTAGGCCATTCTTGGGTAAGTTTTGTGTGGTTTACTTTGATGACATTCTAATCTATAGTAAAACCATGGAAGAACATGTTCAACATTTAAGGTCAGTTTTGCTAGTTTTGAGGAAGGAAAAACTGTTTGCTAACTTACAAAAATGTACATTTTGTACTGACAGGGTTGTTTTCCTAGGTTTCGTTGTGAGTTCTGAAGGCTTGGAGGTGGACAAAGAGAAGATTAAAGCCATTGAAGAGTGGCCACGACCAGCAAGCATTTCTCAAGTTAGGAGCTTCCATGGACTTGCAAGTTTTTATCAAGATTCGTCCCCAACTTCAGCACCATAGCCGCCCCACTAACAAGTGTTATTAAGAAGAATTCTAAATTCTTTTGGGGGAAGATCAAGAGAAGTCCTTTAATAGCATTAAAGATTGTTTAATACATGCCCCTTTACTTGCTCTACCTGATTTTAATCTAACTTTTGAAATTGAATGTGATGCATCAGGTGTAGGAATTGGAGCAGTTTTGTCTCAAGGTGGACGTCCTATAGCCTATTTCAGTGAAAAATTAAGTGGAGCTACGCTTAATTACCCTACCTATGACAAGGAGATGTATGCTCTTGTGAGGGCAATGGAAACATGGCAACATTACCTTTGGCCTAAGGAGTTCATCATTCACACTGATCATGAGGCATTGAAACATATCCGGGGCAGCATAAACTCAACAAAAGGCATGCCAAATGGGTGGAGTTTCTTGAAACTTTCCCATATGTTATCAAGTACAAGAAAGGTAAGGAGAATATAGTTGCCGATGCATTGTCACGGAGGTATATTCTTTTAAACACTTTGGAATCTAAGTTATTGGGTTTTGTTTTTATTAAAGACTTATATGTCTCTGACTCTGATTTTGGAGAGATTTACAAAGCTTGTGAGAAAGGGTCAATTGAAAAATACTATAAGCATGATGGTTTCCTATTTAAGGAAGGAAGACTATGCATCCTCAAGGTTCCATGCGTGAATTGCTAACTAAGGAAGCTCATGGAGGAGGATTAATGGGACATTTTGGGATAGCAAAGACTTTGGCTATACTTCAAGAGCACCTATATTGGCCTAAAATGAAACGAGATGTGGAGAGGTTGTGTGAGCGATGCATCACTTGCAGGAAGGCCAAATCTAAAGTCATGCCACATGGACTTTACACACCACTACCCATACCGAAGCACCATGGATGGATATTTCAATGGATTTTGTGCTAGGGCTTCCACGTATTAAAAATAACAAAGATTCCATCTTTGTAGTTGTGGATAGATTCTCCAAAATGGCTCATTTCATTCCCTGTAACAAAACTAATGATGCCTCACATATTGCTACTTTGTTTTTCAGGGAAATCTTAAGGTTACATGGCATACCAAGAACTATTGTGTCTGATCGGGATGTGAAGTTCTTAAGTCACTTTTGGAGAGCCCTATGGAGTAAGATTGGTACTAAGTTACTATTCTCCACCACTTGCCACCCTCAAACGGATGGCCAAACTGAAGTGGTGAACCGAGTACTTTCTATGTTACTTGATCCATCATTAGGAAGAATTTGAAAACATGGGAGGAGAGTTTACCACATGTGGAGTTTGCATACAATCGTTCGATCCATAGTACTACAGGGCGCACGCTTTTTTGAAGTGGTGTATGGATTCAATCCATTAACACCGATAGACTTGTTACCATTACCCGCTGATCAAATTGTGAATAAAGATGGACTTAATAAAGCTGAATTTGTTAAGAAGCTTCATCAACAAGTGCGGGAGAACATTGAAAAACGAACCAAGCAATATGAGCAGCAAGCAAATAAGGGTCGTAGCGAATTTCCTTTGAGCCAGGGGATTGGGTGTGGCTGCACATGAGGAAAGAAAGGTTCCCGCTCAACGAAAGTCCAAATTAATGCCTCGGGAGATGGACCATTCCAAATAGTCAAGAAGATCAATGACAATGCCTATCAATTAGATCTTCCAGGTGAGTTTAATGTTAGTGCAACCTTCAATGTTGCTGACCTATCTCCTTATGATGTAGATGACGATTTGGGGACAAATCGCCTTAAAGAGGGAGGGACTGATATGAACGTCAATGGCAAAGACCCAGAGAAGTACCCAGGTGGCCCCATTACTCGAGCAAGGGCCAAGGAGTTCCAAGCAGCCATGGAAAATATGTTTACATCAAGCTTGGGACGTGAGAAAGAAGAAATAATAAGGAGGAACACTTTACTTTGCTTATGCATGAATTTGCATGAGTATTTAAAGTTTGCATAACATTCATTGCATTCAATAAACATGTTGTTCATTAAAGCATGCGTTGCATTTAAACATGTAGTTCATTTAGTTATACACTTCATTTAACTAAGTAGTTCATTGATTAAACTAGTTCATTCAAGATTATTAGTTCATTGAATAAAGTTAGTTCATTAATTAAACTAGTTCATTCATCAAACTAGCTCATTTATTAAACTAACTCTTAATTTTTACATGCATGTTTTCAATTAAAGATTGAATAAAGTTTACCTTTGTGTCTAGGTGCATGAGGGAAGATGAACGGTTTTACCAGATGCAAGAATATCAGCAGAATGTCTTCCAATTCTGGATGCGATACAGACGTGTTTGGATCCAGAAATCAATTGACGTTATTCCTCCATCTCTTAGCTTTCCAATGCCTTTTGAATCACCTCAATCCGATATCGGGAGCTTGAGATACGAATGATTTACTGAAGACAGTGCAGGCTGAAATTTTTATTACGGGAATTTTATGCATGGATGATTTGAATGAATTTGAGCCAAGGAAGAGTTCTTTCATCTTCTACCAAGAGACAAGCAATTGATGGCCATCTTAATTCAGCAAATTCAAGGCATTCAAGGTTGATGTTATCACCATTCAAGTGGGGTTTCAAAATTCATTGAGGAGACATGAAATGAAGGCTGGATGAAACTCACCTTTTATGACATTCAAGTCATATTAATCAGCTTGGAAGATGAAGAGTTGCACTTAAGCTGGACAGCAAGGATGTCTACATTCATCCTTGTCCACATTCATCCCCTTTCTCTTCATATGATAGCAAAACAAGGCAGCCCAAGAGTCCTTCTTAATTTGGACGAAAATATGACTAAATTCAACCTCAATTTGTCTAAACTAATCAGCTTTGAAGATGAGAAGAAAGGACAAAGCATTCATGTGTATTCAAGTGCATTAAGATGAGCATTCATCTTTCTTGTAACACCTTTTCATATTCTGCCTACTTCTACTATAAATAGGCATCTTTAGGATCATTGTAAGACACACTTTGAATATATAAAACATCTTTGAAAGATTGCTTTCATTCTTGTTCTCTTGTGGAACTTTATCGGCTTCAAGTTAGTCTTGTAGTCTTCATCCATTTCCCTTTTGTTATAGCGTTGGTTCCTAGCTCATCTATAGATAGTGGGTCACGTTCCATATCCTACCACTTCATTTCCACTTTATTATATTGCTGGTTCCTAACTCTTTATAGTTAGGGGGTCACAATCCATCCTTTGAATTTCTTCATCTTAACGCCAACACCCCATCATCTTCACCTACATTTTCATCTTTTATTTTTTTTTCTTCCATAATCACAACTATCACTCTTCCTACACCCCTTCTACATATCTTTCATCCCATTATTTCTATTTCTTATTTATCTATTTCTACTTACATTGTTGTTTGAGTAATTTCAGAATACATTCAAAGCACTGCAGAGTTCTTACTAGAATCACGATCGGGCATTCATATATATGATTCAAAACTCATAGTCGAGATCATATCACTCATAGACGCAATTACCTAGACAAGCAGGAGTTTGAAGATGATCTCCCTCACAAGAACTCGACGATCTTATGTTGAAGAAGACTTCTAAGGCACAAGTTATCAGCACTTGCAAAAACAAACTCACTAAATATTTCATATATCAAAGAAAATCTATTGTTCTGAAATAATGAAGGTGTGCTCATCCTTTTTATAGGGGAAGGATGGCTTACAAATAGAGTTCCTAATTTAATTAAAATAATAATGAAATATGGTCTGTTAAATTGGACTTGATCTAACAGCTTAAGAGAAGGGTGGTTGGTTCCTAAAGTATATAAAACCCTAAAAACATAATTTAAATGTTAATAATTAGGTTGGGCTAAGTCTAATTTGTCCAAAAGCCTTGTATGTTAACTTTTTGGCTAAATTTTACAAAATCCCGTAATAATCCCGTATCCAGTTTTCTGCATGCACAGTCTTCAGTAAATTTGATATATCTTGAGTTCCCAAACTCTTATTGATGCGTTTCAAGATGCGTTCGAAAGGTAATTGAATGACAGTCGATTTGTTAGAAGACAACTCGACCCAAAAATTCCCGGATCCCATCCGAAAAGTCATCGTAAGTTGGCTGACTTTCCAGACTTCACAAATAGTTTTAGTTTCTTATCCAATATGCATTGCTTTAGCTCTCCCATGCATGTATCACTCCCTCTTAAAAGAGATTTGTCTCCAAATCGTCACCTACATCAAAAATGAGATAAATTAGCTACATTGAAAGTTGCACTGACATTATACTCACCTGGGAAGTCTAATTGATAGGCATTGTCATTGACACTCTTGATCACTTGGAAAGGGCCATCCCCTATAGGCATCAATTTTGATTTGCGTTGGGCTGGAAACCTTTCTTTTCTCATGTGCAGCCAAACCCAATCTTCGGGTTCAAAGGTGACTCACTTCCTTCCTTTGTTAGCTTGCTGCTCATATTGCCTGATTCTCTTTTCGATATTGTCCTGCACTTGTTGATAGAGCTTCTTAACAAATTCAGCCTTGTTTCTTCCATCTTTATTCACAATTTGATCAGTGGGCAAAGGTAATAAATCCAATAGGGTCAAAGGATTGAACCCATACACAACTTTGAATGGTGACATTTTAGTGGCAAAATGTATGGAGCGGTTGTAACCAAACTCAACATGAGGCAAGCTATCTTCCCAAGTACTCAAATTCTTTTTGACAATTGGCCTCAACAACATGGACAATACCCAGTTCACCACTTCAGTTTGACCATTCGTTTGTGGATGAAAAGTTGTGGAAAACAACAACTTGGTTCCAATCTTGCTCCATAGTGTTCTCCAAAAATGACTCAAGAACTTCACATCTTGGTTGGATACGATAGTCCTTGGAACGCCATGCAATCTCATAATTTCCCTGAAAAACAAGTTAGCAACATGTGAAGCATCATTAGTCTTGTTGCAAGGAATAAAGTGAGCCATTTTAGAAAATCTATCCACTACTACAAAGATTGAATCGTTGTTATTCTTTGTACGAGGCAGCTCAAGTACAAAATCCATGGATATATCCACCCACGGTGCATTTGGAATAGGTAATGGAGTATAGAGGCCATGGGGTATGACTTTCAATTTGGCCTTTCTACATGTGATGCAACGCTCGCATAGCCTTTCTACATCTCGTTTCATCTTCGGCCAATACAAATGTTCTTGCAACATGCTCAATGTCTTGGCTACTCCAAAATGTCCCATTAATCCTCCACAGTGTGCTTCCTTGATAAGCAACTCACGAATGGAACCTTGTGGAATGCAAAGCTTCCCTTCCTTGAATAGGTATCCATCGTCCCTTAGGCATTTCTCGGGTAAGTTTTGTGTAGTGTATTTTTGATGATATTCTTATTTATAGCAAAACTTACCTCATGAAAGTGCTAGGTGTGTTAGTTAGGCCAAATGGCATAACCAACCACTCATATAACCCTTGTTTAGTCTTGAATGCAGTTTTCCACTCATCCCCTTCTCGCATGCGAATTAGGTGATAACCACTTTTAAGATCAATCTTAGAAAAGACTTTAGAACCACTAAGCTCATCTAACATATCATCTAACGTGGAATGAGATGATGATACTTTACCGTTATTTTGTTCACCGCACGGTAGTCCACACACATGCACCATGTACCATCTTTCTTAAGCACTAGTAGAACCGATACTGCACAAGGACTAAGGCTCTCCCTCACATAACCCTATTCCATCAAATCCGAAACTTGCCTTTTTAACTCCTTGGTCTCCTCAGGGTTACTTAGGTAAGCTGGTCAGTTGGGAATGATAGCACCAGGAACAAAGTTAATTTGGTGCTCTGTTTCACAAATTGGAGGCAACCCACTTGGAATCTCCTCCAAAAATAGGTCTTCATATTCATGTAGTAATGAAACAATAAAAGATGGCAAATTTTGGTCAAGATCATTAGTGCTTAATAAACTTTCCTTGTACATGATGAGTGCAAGAACCATCTTTTCCAACAACAAACACTTTCTGATTTCTTTTTCTCTCGCAAAGATGCTCACTCTTTTTCTTTCTTCTTTTGATTTTCTCTCAGATGTTACCTCACTCTCTTTTGCTTTTCTCTCAGAATTTTTGTCACTCTTTTTGGCTTTTTCAAAATTTTCTCTCAAGCTTTGGAGAAAGCGGGGCTAGGGTGATCTTCTTGGCTTCATGGGTAAGCGTATACTGATTGGTATAACTATCATGTATGACTCTCCTATTGAACTGTCATGGTCTCCCTAACAAGAGATGGCCTGCATTCATTGGCATGACATCATATAGCACCTCGACTTTATACTTGCCAATGGAAAAGGGCACAATGACTTGCTTGGTCACTTTGTGATAGAGTAGCGCAATTGTGGAATTGGATGACTTCAATCAAGTTGTTGCAAGAACTAGGAGCTCTAGACTCAATCAAGAAAGGTTTGGGCAGATCTGAAATTTCAAGATGAAAAGAGAAGGGCTTTTCTTGAAAATTTTAGATTTAATGCTGGAAATTCAAAGAAACGAAGATAAGAAGAAAGATTAGAAGATGATTAATAAGAACAGAAACAAAAAGATTGAAAAAGATTAAGATAAGAATAGATAAAACAAATCTAAAAAATTCCAGCTTTGTTTATGGAATTATGGAAGATGGTGTGAAGGTTGAAGATGAAGATGGCATGCGATTTGTTGATGCGGCTCTATAACCCACCCTCATGGATGCAATTACCTAGGCAAGCAAGAGTGTGAAGATGATCTCCCTCACAAGAACTCGTCGAACTTATGTTGAAGAAGACTTCTAAGGCACAAGTTATCAGCACTTGCAAAAACGTATTCAAAGAATATAAAATCTCAAAAGAGAACCTTTTATTAATCAATGAAAATCTAAATAAACAAAGAAGAAAGCGTCATCCTTTTATAGAAGGATGACTTTAACCTAAAGCTAAGAATGAATAAAATAAACAAAGAAATTTGGTCCATTAAATTGGACTTGATCTAACGGCTTGGGAGAAGGGTGGTTGGTTCCTAAAGTATATAAAACCCTAAAGACATCAATTTAAATGATAATAAATACATTGGGTTAAGTTTAATTCGTCCAAAGCGTTATATGTTAGCCTTTGGACTGAATTTTACAAAATCCCGTAATAATCTCGTATCTAGTTTTCTGCATGCGCAGTCTTCAGTAAATTGGACGTATCTTGAGTTCTCAATGTCCGATTGATGCATTTCAAGATGCGCTGGAAAGGTAACTAAATGACAGTCAACATGTTTGCATCGAACAGCTTCAACTTCTTGTCCCATATGAGTAATTTGATCGCGATCATGCATGTATCATCCTCTCCTTCCTCAAAAGGATTCGTCCTTGAATTTGAAGTATCAAAAGAAAAAAGGATCGGACATGTGAAACGGTTTCAACTTCTTGTCTTCAATGCATCATTCTAGCCCTCCTATGCATATACATGTATCACTTTGAGTTCCCCACCATCATTAAGCCATTGTAGCTTGTAGGGTGTGGATGCTCTGTTGTTGCTAGGCCGAGCTTATCTACCATCAAAGTACTAGCAACGTTAGTGCAACTACCACCGTCTATAATGACAAAACCTACCTTTCCATTAATATGACAGCGAGTATGGAAAATGTTCTCGCATTGTTGATCTCCTTCAATTGCTTGCATGCTTAGGCTCCTTTTAACAACAAGGACCTCTCCATCTATGGCAAGTTCTAATTCCTCTTCCTCTTCAAATTCTTTTTCATCATCTTCTTAGTCCTTGATGCAAACCTACCTGCACCAGATCTAGAAGTGATGCCACAAGGACCAATCACTCGTTCTAAGGCTAAGTTATTTAGGAAAATTCTTTCTTATAAGTGCCTTCATGTTTTTAAATCATTTGAGGAAAACTCAGCCTTAGATACAAAGTTATACAATGTGTTACATGTTACTATGTAATGCATTGCATTTCTACACATCTTTATATTTAAGTCATTTAACGCATGTTGCATTGCATTGCATCTATATACTTAAGCATGCATCTTATTATAGCTTTATTTCAGCTCACACACATTTTATTGTTTCTTTAGGTACTATGGATGAAGGCATCAGCTCGAGATAGCTCAAAGACCTCACAAGGAAGATGGGAATAGCTAAAGAAGTATAAGAACAGCTCAAGGCCATTTAAAGCAGCTCAGATCAGCTCAAAGACAAAGGAGAGAATTTTAAGGGAGCTCACAAGCTTAAAGGACTAGCTCTAGATGTCCTATTGAGGCGTTTCAAGATGCGTTGGAAAGCTAATCGACAGCCGGACAAGTTTTAAGAGACATGTCGACCATAAATGCCTGGATCCCATCCAAAAATGCATCACAAGTTGACTAACGTTTATAACTTGCAAAGCAATTTCAACTTCTTTTCCAAGCGAATGTAAGCAAGCATGTCACATACAAGCACCTCTCTAGAATTGTCATCCAAACGTAAGCAAGCATGTCAATTTCCTTGTGAACGTAAGCAAGCATGTCAATTTCCACGTGAACGTAGCAAGCAACTCCAAAGCTAAGCAAGCACCACGCAAGCATCTCTAGAAAGCATGCCTTAAGCCAAGCAAGCATCTCAAGCAAGCACCTCCAAAGCCAAGCAAGCACCTCTCTATAATAGTCACAATTCCCTAGTGATGTCTCTATTCATTGCCCTTGTACAACACTTGTAGATACGAGAAATATGATTAGAAATAAACAATGTAATATGATGTATGCTAAATGTAATAAATATATATTATATGATTCAACATACTCTAATACTAGTAAAATAAACAATGAACAACATAATAGAAAGCATGTGCACACTAAAAATATAATAATCAAATGGAACATATGCATCAGAAATAAACATGCAACACGTTGCATGGACTCCCTTTCACGTTGTAGGGAATTGATTCAACTTCGGCAGCTTCAATAATCTTCCATGCATGATTGCACCACATCTCTAAATTTCCTTACCCTTGCACGAGCAATGGGGCCTAAAGGAAATTCCTCCAGGTCCAATGGTGGTGGTGATGCCATGATCTCATCATCCTCCCCTTGTTGAGAGCGATTTGTCCTCAAATCGTTACCTTGCTCAAAAAGAGATAAGTTTGAAACGATAAAAGTAACACTAACACCAAACTCTCCCAGAAGATCTATCTTGTAGGAATTATCATTGATCTTCTCCAATACTTGAAATGACCCATCCCCTCTAGATGAGAGTTTAGATATCCTTTGTGTTGGAAATCGTTCATTCCTAAAGTGCACCCAAACCAAATCACAGGGTTCAAAGTTGACTCGCTTTTGCCCTTTATTTGCTTATTGTTCATATTTCTTTGTTCTTTTCTCAATGTTCTCTCGAACTTTCTAATGAAGCTTTTTCACAAATTCAGCCTTGTTTTTCCCGTCCAAGTTTTTAATGCTTGATCAATGGGCAAAGGTAACAAATCCATAGGAGACAATGTATTAAACCCAATACAACCTCAAATGGTGTGAATTTGGTGGCTGAATGAACTGATCTGTTGTAAGCAAATTCCACATGTGGCAAGCTATCTTCTCACGATTTTGGATTCTTGCTAATTAAAGACAGCAACAAAGTTGAAAGTACTCGATTTACCACTTCAGTTTGGCCATCAGTTTGAGGATGACAAGTTGTAGAGAACAATAACTTTATCCCAATCATGCTCTATAAAGACCTCAAAAACTTCGTATCTCGATCTGAAACGATTGTCCTCGGAAGTCCATGTAAACGCACAATCTCCTTGAAAAATAGATTAGCAATGTTGAAAGCATCATCAGTTTATGACACGGAATTAAAGTGCACCATTTTTGAAAACCTATCGGCAACCACAAAAATGGAATCTCTGCCACTCTTTGTTCTAGGAAGTCTTAAAACAAAGTCCATGGAAATGTCAACCCACAGCTCTTTAGAGATTGGTAATGGCTTGTACAACCCTTGAGGTTGAAGTCTTGATTTCCCCCTTTTACAAGTGATATATCGCTCACAAATTCATTCCACATCTCTTTTCATTTTTGGCCAAAACAAATGCTCTTGTAAGATGTCTAACGTCTATTAACTCTAAAATGTCCCATAAGCCCCCGCTATGGGCTTCCTTCACTAAGACCTCAAGCGCACTACTTTGAGGAATGCAAAGTTTCCTTTCCTTGAATAAGATCTCATTGTGCCTGTAAAACTTGTCAAACACACCTTTCTCACATTCTTTAAAGGTCTCTCCAAAATCAAGATCAGTAGCATAGAGTTCTTTAAGAAATGCAAAACCAATAAGTTTAGATTCAAGAGAATTAAGAAGCACATACCTCCGTGATAAAGTATCAACAACAATGTTCTCTTATCCCTTCTTGTACTTGATGACGTATGGGAATGACTTAAGGAATTCCACCCATTTGGTATGTCTTTTGTTGAGTTTGTGTTGTCCCTTGATGTGTTTCAATGACTCATGGTCCGTATGCACAACAAATTCCTTTGACCATAGGTTGTGTTGCCATTTTTTCAAGGCCCTAATCAAATCATACATTTCTTTTTCATATGTTGGATAGCTCAAGGTTTCTCCATTTAGTTTCTCGCTAAAATATGCAAATGGACGTCCCTCTTGTGATAAAATAGCACCAATTCCTATGCCTAAAACATCACACTCGATCTCGAATTTCTTATCAAAGTTTGGTAAGGAAAGCAATGGTGCCTTTGTTAAGCACTCCTTAATCTGATTAAAAGCCTATTCTTACTCATTATTCCAAAAGAAACTTGCATTATTTTTAATCACGTTAGTTAAAGGGACAACAATGGTACTAAAATTAGGAATGAGCATTCGATAGAAACAAGTCAATCTCAATCCATGAAAGCTCCTTACCTGGCTAATGCTTGTAGGCGTCGGCCAATCTTCAATTGCTTTTACCTTTTCATGATCAACCTCCAAGCCTTTAGAACTCACTACAAATCCTAGAAACACAAGTTTGTTTGTACGGAAAACACATTTTTTAAGTTAGCATACAATTTCTCCTTTCGAAGTGTACTGAGATGTAATTCATAGTCCTCCAAAGAACGAATGTATATGAGAATGTCGTCAAAATAAATAACAAAACTTACCAATATAATGTTGTAAGACGTGATTCATCAATCTCATAAATGTGTTAGATGCATTTGTTAAACTGAAAGACATCACGCTCCACTCATATAAACCTTGTTTTGTTTTAACCGCTGTCTTCCATTCATCACATTCTCTCATCCTGATTTGGTGATATCTGCTTTTAAGATCGATCTTTGAAAACACACTGGAACCACTCAATTCATCTAACATATCATCTAGGCGTGGTATAGGATGTCGATATTTGATTGTGATATGATTGGTTGCTCGATAATCCACACACATGCACCATGACCCATCTTTCTTGGGTACCAACAGTACAAGAATGACACATGGGCTTAAGCTCTCTCAAATATAGCCTTTTTCCATCAATTCTTATACTTGTCGTTGTAACTCTTTTGTTTCCTTGGGGTTACTCCTATATGCTGGTCGATTGGGAAATGTAGCACTAGGCACAAAATCAATTTGATGTTCTATGCCACGAATAGGTGGTAAACCTCCTGGAATCTCGTCGGGTAAAACATCTTCAAAATCCTGCAAAAGAGAAACAATAGAAGAAGGCAATGTTGCTTCGAGTTTGTTAGTGTTCAAAAAATTCTCCTTGTACAAAAGCACAAGAAGTGTTTGCCTCGCCAAAACACATTTTCTAATTTCACTACCCCTCGCATATTCGCTCACTTTAAGCTTCTCTCCCCCGCTTTCAATTTCACTCTTTCCCTTCCCACTTTTACTAGTACTTACTATTTTTCTCTCATTCTCTCGCTCATTTTTGCTTTCATTTTCCATTTCTTTTTCTTTTAATCCTTGGAAACTCTTTTTCAAATGCAATTAATCATCGTGTACTTGTTGTGGTGATAAAGGGGTTAGCGTGTGCTTCCTTCCTTCAAAAGTGAATGAGTATCGATTGCTATATCCCTCATGATTCACTTTTTCATCAAACTGCCAAGGCCTCCCCAAAAGTACGTGGATCACGTGCATGGGTACAACATCACATAAGACCTCATCTTTGTATCTACTGATGGAAAATGGTATGAGTACCTGCTTGGTCACCTTCATTTCCCCACCATCATTAAGCCATTGAAGCTTATACGGGTGTGGGTGTTTTGTTGTCGCCAATCCAAGTATGTCCACCATTAAAGTGCTGGCAACATTAGTACAACTTCCTCCATCGATAATCACAAAACATGATATGGCAGCGTGTATGAAAGATTCTCTCATTGCTGGTCGCCTTGCACCATTTGTGTATTTAGACTCCTCTTCACAACGAGTGCTTCTCCTTCAGCAAGAGGGTCTAAGTCTTCATCATCTTCACTTATGGCATCAACTTCTTCTTTTTCTGATTCAGGTTCAATCTCGCCACTTCCTCGAATCACCATAGTATGCCTATTTGGGCACTGACTAGCTACATGTCCCCTACCAAGACATTTGAAGCATTGAATATCCTTGGATCAATTTGGTGTAGCTTGTGGCTTTGCTTTGTTCTCATCAACATTCTTGTTGGGCTTTGAAGTCCTGACGGTTTCCTTGAACTGATTTGGTTTCTATGGCGCTTTTGGAGCAATCTATCCCCATTTAGAAGTAGAAGAGTTACTTTGAGACGTACATTTACATTTAAATATTTGTTCCACCTTCATAGCCAAGTGATCCAATTCTTCTAAGTCCACATAGTATTGCAAATCCACGGTGTCGGCTATGTCTTGATTTAGACCCGAAATGAATCTTGCCATGGTAGATTCAGCGTCCTCCTCCACATTTGCTCGTATCATTGCCATCTCCATCTCTTTAAAATAATCTTCCACACTCATGTTGTCTTGTTTGAGGTTCTGGAGTTTTCACATTAATTCTCGATGATAGTAGGCTGGTATAAATCCCTTCCTCATTATGCCTTTCATTTCTTCCTACGTGGACATCAGACGTTCTCTATTTCATCGTCTATTCATGGTTAACTGGTTCTACCAAACTATTGCATAATTAGTGAATTCAATGGATGCTATTTTTACCTTATTTTGCTCAAGATAAGCCTTCAGATCTGTTTTCCCTTGAAATGACGGAATGTTCATATTTATATTTGCAAGGTTATCATTAAACCTTTCTTGATTCCTCCGATGTGGGTGTTGGTTTTTTACAACGGCAAGCCGTTCACTGTCGTCCACAATCTGCTCAATTTCCTCTTCTTGGACACCTTGTCCTAGGTTACCTTGGCTAGAACGGTTGGGGCTCCCACAAATTTCTCTTCAAGGCCGTCAATCCGCTCATGTATAGACTCGAGTTTCTGATCCATAAGTTGTCCCAATTCTAGAACAAGTGCTTCAAACTGTAGTCTCGGGATTCCTTCTATTTGTCCTTCATTAGACCCCTTATATTCTTATCTACGTTCATGGCTCCATGTTCACTCCAAAAGAAAAAGAAAGAGGAAAAATAAAAAGAAAAAAAATCACTCATTCTCTTCGGCTTTTACCCTCAAATGTACTCATTCTCTTGTGCCTTTTACCGCTCTTTTTATCTCAAAAGTTCTTGAATCGAACTTACTCAAAATCCTCCAAAACACTTGCTGAATCGGCTGCAAAATAAATGTTAAGGTTTAGGAAGATATGGTGTATAAGGTAGGCTTAGAAGAAAAGGCTTACGGTTCAAAGTTAGAATATTGAAACAAAGGAATAACAATTCTGAAACAAGGGGAAAAATGTATCAACCCTTGTTATCGATTTGCTTTCTTTTTTTCCTTTTTTCTCACGATAATTCTTTTCTTTTCTCTTTTTTTGTTTTTTTAACAGAAAAACACAAAGGCTTACTTGATTTAGCCTAAGCTCTGATTACCATCTGATGCGATCTTGTCATAGAGTTTACCGAGATGCTTGATTTGCCCGAGATCATAAATGAAGTAACTTTGTGTTGCAATACTTGCAACGGTTTTTGGATGGTTTAAAGGGTGATGGTGTCTAATGATATAAAAAGTGATGAGAATAAAGATTTTGTAATTTTGGATGGTTAATGTGATCGATGGTGGTGGTAGAATTGGATGATGGAAGATGGAAAGTAGTTTAGGACTTGAGAATTGAACCAACACTAAAATGTGTGACCTGAACCCTATAATGGTCTCTAAACAAAATAAGGATCTTGTTCGACTAGTTAAGTAGAACTAGGAACCAAAGATATTAAAGGTTTTGATTCAACAAGCAGAACTTGAAGGATCAATAAAGTTCTCAAAAGAACGAAAGAGATAAAACTCTTAATTTTTCTAAAATCAAAGTGTGTCTTACAATTGAAATATCAGCCTCTATTTATAGGCTTTACAAAATGAAGTGATCAGCCAACATTCCTAGGGTGGTGTAAAGGATAATGAATTAAAAAAGAATTCTTGAAATGTGTGCCTTTGCCGCCCAATGTAATCATAAGCAAGCATGTCAATTTCCATGTGAATGTAAGCAATCAGGTCACATGCAAGCACTGATACGAGGGTTGCCACCCCATTGGAATCTTGATGGATTGCTTAGAAAACAAGCCTAGGGTGTTAGACTCGATCAAAGAGCAGAAGACAGATTTCAAGAGAATTGGTTGGGTGTTTCTTGAAATTTTCAGATTTACAACTAGAAAATTAAAGAAACAGAGGAATAATGAATAATTAATATAGAAATATGAAGAATTAAAGTTTGAAGAATAAAAAAGATGAAGGAAAAAGAACGAAGAACAAATATGGAATTTTTCAGCCTGTTTTGAGCTGTTCTGGCAATTTCCAGATTACAAGCTAGGCGTTTCTTTTTTTTTTAATGGATTTAAGGCTGAAAATTTGAAGAAACAAAGGTGAGAAGATGGAATAAAACTTGAATAATAAGAACTAAACATAAAAGATAGGAAAATATTTATGAAACAAGGTTGAATTCAAATCTTGAAAATTCTAGCTTTGAATGGATGAATGGCGTGATGGCTGAATTGAAGAAGATGGTGATGGCGGCTGATGGAAATAGAGAAGTTTGCCCACGGAACCCTCCTAGTCGCAATTAAATAGGCAACCTCCGTGATAACCGACCCTCCTACTGATACATGCATGGGAGGGCTGGAAAGATACATTGAAGACAAGAAGATGAAACTGTTTTCTAAGTCTGGAAAATCAGTTGACATGAGGTGACTTTTCGAATGGGATCTGGGAATTTCTAGGTCGAGTTGTCTTCTGAAGAATTGACCATCATTCAGTTACCTTTCCAGCACATCTTGAAACGCATCATTATGATATCAAAAACTCAAGATACATCCATTTTACTGAAGACTGCGCATTCAGAAAACTGGATACGGGATTATTACGAGATTTTGTAAAGTTCAGCCCAAAAGCTAACATATAAGGCTTTGACGAATTAAACATAACCCAATGTGTTTATTATCATTTAAATTGATGTTTTTAGGGTTTTATATAATTTAGGAACCAGCCACCCTTCTCCTAAGCCGTTAGATCAAGTCCAATTTAATGGACCAGATTTCTTTGTTTATTTTATTCATTCTTAGCTTTAGCGATACATGTATGGGGAGCTAAAATGATGCATTGTAGCCAAAGAGTTGAAGTTGTTTTATAAGTCTGGAATTTCAGCTGACTTGCATCGAATTTTCGGATGGGATCCGGGCACTTTCTGAATCTACATTTCTTCTTCAAACATATTCGTATGTCTTTTAGCTTTCCAACGCATCTTGAAACGCATCAATTCGACATCAGGAGCACAAATTATGTCTGTTTTAGTGAAGACTATGCGAGCAGAAATCTCTATACGGATTTATTACGGGAAATATTATTTATTACGAATTTTCAATAATTTTATTGATTATTTGTACTTAAATTTAACCTAGGATTCTTTATGAAGATATTTAGATGATTTAGGATTAGATTTGTTATTTATTTATTAGTTTTTTAGGTTAGATAAAATATGTTTATTTATTTTATTATTATATTTACTTTTCCTAATTTAAGTTAAACTCTTCATTTGTAGCCTATTTAAAGGCATATTTGCTTCATTAATAAGAAGAACATCATGAAGTTTTGAGCTACAAAAAACCTTTGGCCATGGGCCATTTTATTTTCAAGGTAGATGGATTTGCCTTGTTATTTTTCGTATTAGAAGTCTTCTTCAACATAAGTTCGTCAAGTTCTTGTGATGAAGATCATCTTCACACTCTTGCTTGACTAGGTAACTGCGTCTAAGAGGGTGCCAAGGACAAAATATCCTACAACATCTATCTCATCATCATCCATTCATCGGAGGGATTCGTGTCGTTTGCAGGTGTTTGCCTATTCAATTGCGATTAGGAGGGTGCCAAGGACAAATCTATCCAACACCGCCACCGGCAAATGTATCCTATCTCGTTTTCTACATCAAGATCATGCTTTATTATTGGTTTACTAAATTTAGAGTTTGGGGTTTTCTTGGATCATACTAGTGAGTTTGCTAGATTAATTGCAATCTAGAGGGTTCCTAGATTTTGAGGTAATTCTTGGATCCTGGCTTCCGTATCATTTAGGTTAAAGCTATCCTTCATCTATAAAAGGATGATGCTTTCATCTTTGTTTTTCAGATTTTCATTGATTAATAAAAAGTTCTCTTTTGAGATTTTAGTATTCTTTGAATACGTGTTTGCAAGTGTTCGATAAACTTGTCTAGAAGCCATCTTTAACGTTTCAACTGGGTTGATTGTTGTTGATCTTGACACTCCAGGTTGCCTAGTCAATTGCGTTAGGAGGGTCGATTAGAGCCATATCACGGAGGCTGCCTATTCAATTGTGAGTAGGAGGGTTCCTGATGTAAGCACACCAACACCTGATCCGGAGGTCATGCCAACATGCCCCATTACTCGTTCTAAGGCTAAGCTATTCAGGGAAGTTCTTTCAAATAAATGCATTAAAGCTGATCCAGAGGTCATGCTAACATGCCCTATTACTCGTTCTATGACTAAGCTATTCAGGGAAGTTCTTTCAAATAAATGCATTAAAGCTTCCAAGTCATTTCTCAATGTTTCAGCCTTAGATAACAAGTTTTTCAATGTGTTGCATGCTTATATGTGATATATTAATTACTTATACTTAGTTTATACTTATATGTATCTAATTAGTTTGTTTATATTCTGTCTTCAATAAGTTTATGATAGAGTAGCGCAATCTTGGATTTAGAAGCCTTCAATCAAGTTATTGCAAGAACTAGGAGCTCTAGACTCAATCAAGAAAGTTATGGGCAGGTCTGAATATTCAAGAGAAAAGAGAATGACTTTTCTTGAAAATTTCAGATTCAAGGTTCAAAATTCAAAGAAACAAAGATAAGAAGGAAAATTAGAAGATGATTAATAAGAACAAAAGTAAAAAGATTGAAAAAGATTAAGATGAGGATAGATAAAATAAATCTGAAATTTCCAGCTTTGTTTATTGCTTGTGGAGATGGCGTGAAGGTTGAAGATGAAGATGGCTTGTGATTTGTTGTTTTGTCCTCGACACCCTCTTAGACTCAATTATCTAAGAAAGCAGCCTCAAGTGGCTCTAACCCACCCTCCTAGATGCAATTATCTAGGCAAGCAAGAGTGTGAAGATGATCTCCCTCACAAGAACTCGTCGAACTTATGTTGAAGAAGACTTCGAAGGCACAAGTAATCAGCACTTGCAAAAACAAACTCACTAAATATTTCATAAATCAAAGAAAATCTCTCTTACAATGATGTAGGCTTCATCCTTTTATAGGTGAAGGATAGACAAAGTAATTTAACTTCTACTGAAACAAGGAAAACCTAATCTAATTAAAAATAATAAAAAAATAACAGCCTTTAAACTCCTTGTGCTTGTGTGGCAAGGAATAGGGTGATAAGGCAAGTGATAAGCTGATAAGGGTTGGTTGCTTGGGCAGCAAGTAAACTTGATGAAGGCTGGTTTGCTTGGGCATCAAGTAATGGGCTGATAAGAGCTGTTTTGATTGGGCAGCAAGTAAAAGTTGATAGGGCCTTTATTTGGACGAATTTAAGGGTATTTGGGCTGGTTTAGATGATAAGAAATTGGTTCTTGGGCAAGGAGGCATGTGTGGGCTATTTTAAAAGCTAATTAGGCCTAAAAACACTTGTAAATCCTAATTTGGGCTAAAAATAAAAAATTGACCCAATCTTTTATAGTAACAAGTATTGGGTCTAATTACAATAAAAAGGGCTAATTAATGGACATCTAAAGGCTCATGGATATCCATCTCCAAAGGTGCAGCAAGTTGAGTTTTTGTGACCCAATTATTCTTGAAGGATGTTAAGTGTGAAATTCCTTCAAGAAATTATTCTTTCTTCATGGCAGCTTGTAATCCTTTGCTCACGAATACTTGGATGGTCAAATTCAGCTTGTCCTTGATTAGCTTAGACTTGCCTGGGTTATTGGGCCAAGTGGAAAAGTAAGTCCATCTTGTCCTTGGAATTGCCTTGTGGTACATGTATCATCCCCTCCCTCCTCAAAAGGATTCATCCACGAATCTGAAACATCAAAGGGAGAAAGATCAGAAACATTAAAAGTTGTACTCACATGGTAGATCAATTCAGTATGCATTGTTGTTGATCCTTTCAAGGACTTGGAATGATCCATCTCCTCGTGGATCCAATTTGGATTTCCTATGGTTCGAAAATCTTTCTTTACGCATGTGCAACCAAACCCAATCTTCTGGTTCAAAGACAACTTGGCGTCGGCCTTTGTTGACTTTGGCAGCAACGTTTTCATATGTTTTCTCCATTCTTTGCTTTGCCTTAGTGTGAATGGATTTAACTAACTCCGCTTTCTTTTTTCCATCTGAGTTGCTAATATTATCAATAGGTAAAGGAACAAGGTCTAATGTAGTTAAGGGGTTAAAACCATAAACTACTTCAAATGGAGAATAAACGGTGGATGAATGAATAGAACAGTTGTAGGCAAACTCTACAAAAGGTAGATATTCTTCCCAAGTTTTTGTGTTCTTACCGACAACAGTTCTGTGCACCTAAGATCCGATTTATTACCTCAGTTTGTCCATCCGTATGTGGGTGACAAGTAGTAGAATAAAGAAGTTTGGTACCTATCTTTCCCCACAAAACCTTCCAAAAATGGCTTATGAACTTTACATCTCTATCGGAAACAATGGTGCGTGGAATTCCATGAAGTCGTACTACTTCTCTAAAGAAGAGATCCGCTACATGTGTTGCATCATCCGTTTTATGGCATGGTAAGAAGTGAGCCATCTTTGAAAACCTGTCGACCACAACAAAAATACTATCTCGACCCTTTTTGGTATGAGGTAATCCAAGAATAAAGTCCATAGATAAATCGACCCAAGGGAAAGAAGGAACAGGAAGGGGTGTATATAAACCGTTATGACTTACCTTGGATTTTGCTTGTTTACATACAATGCAAGATGCGCATACCTTTTCCACGGTTTTCCTCATATGTGGCCAAAAAAATGCTCCATTACCATGTCTAACGTTTTGGAGATGCCAAAGTGCCCCATTAAGCCTACAGAGTGTGATTCATGGACTAGCAATTCTCTAATGGAGCCTTGTGGTATACACAACCTGTTTATTCAGAAAAGAAACCCATCTACAAGATAAAACTTGTTAAAAGCACCTTTTAAACAATGAGTATAAATTTCCTTGAAATCTGGATCATTAGGATACAATTGCTTTATATGTTCGAATCCCAATATAGTAGCATGCATTTGAGTAATTAGGGTATACCTTCTAGATAGTGCATCTGCTACTACATTATCCTTACCTTTTTGTACTTGATCACATAAGGGAATGTTTCAATAAACTCCACCCACCGAGCATGTCTCTTGCTCAAATTACCTTGGCCGTTTAGCCACTTCAATGATTCGTGGTTGGTGTGTATGATGAACTCCTTTGGAAGAAGGTAGTGTTGCCAAACTTCAAGTGTACAAACTAATACAAGGAGCTTTTTATCATAAGTTGAGTAGTTCAAATGTGCTACTTTTAACTTCTCGCTAAAGTAAGCGGTTGATTGTTTTTCCTGTAAAAGAACAGCGCCTATGCCTATACCAGAGGCATCACATTCTAACTCAAAAGTTTTAGAAAAATCAGGAAGACGAAGAATTAGGGCAGTACAAAGTTTACCTTTTAGTGTTTGGAAGGCTTGTTCTTGTGCTTCACCCCAATGAAAACTTACCGTTTTTTGATGATATCTGTCAATGGTGCGGCAATGGTAGAGAAATCCTTGACAAAGCGACGGTAGAAGCTTGCTAGGCCATGGAAGGATCTCCCCTCGGTTATGGATGATGGCGTGGGCCATTCTTGAATTGCTTTGACTTTTTCATTGTCAACATGGATACCCTGTGCAGTTACTATAAAGCCTAGAAAACTAAGACTTTCACTACAAAACACGCACTTTTCCATGTTAGCATATAATTGTTCTCTTCGGAGAACTTCAAAGACCGATCTCACATGAAAGATATTTAAATCAAAAGAAGAAGAGTAGATAAGAATTTCATCGAAATAAACAACAACAAACTTACCTCTAAACTCCCGAAGGACATGGTTCATCAATCTCATGAATGTGCTAGGGGCATTGGTCAAACCAAATGGCATAACTGTCCATTCATATAAACCGAACTTGGTCTTGAAAGCGGTTTTCCATTCATATCCTTCTTTCGTTCGAATTTGATGATAACCACTCTTCAAATCAATCTTGGTGAAGATGCATGCGCCGTAGAGTTCATCAAGCATGTCATCTAATCGTGGAATAGGATGCCTATACTTGATTGTTATTCGGTTGATCGGTCGACAATCGACACACATTCTATATGAACCATCTTTCTTTGGCACCAAAAATACTAAAACGACACAAGGGCTTAAACTCTCACGAATGTAGCCTTTGTTGAGTAGTTCTTCCACTTGCTTTTCTAACTCCTTGGTTTCGTCTGGATTACATCTATATGCTGGTCTATTTGGAATAGAAGAACCCGAAATTAGGTCAATTTAATGTTCAATTCCTCTTAAGGGTGGCAAACCGTCAGGTGGATCACCTAAAACATCATTGAAGTCCTGCAAAAGAGAAACAAACACACTAGGCAAACTTTTTTTATTGTTAGTGATAGAAAAAAATCGTTCCCTAAAGCGGATGAGGATGCAAGGTTGTTTAAGGAAGGGGGCTTGCCTCACTTCTTTTTCTCTCGCATAAATATTTTGAGACGCTCTTTTTTTCTCACATTTAGGATCACTCACCACCCTGGGCCTATACTTATTTGGCTTTTATCACGACTGGCCTCTTTTGTATTTGCCTTTTGTTTTTCTTTCTTTTTTTCTTTTTCATCTTTTATTTATTCCCACCTCCTCACAAAACTTCTTCATTTGCATCTGATCTTTGTACACCTCTTTTAGATCGAGTGGAGCCAATGTATACTTTTTGGCGTGGTATACAAAGGAATACTTATTTAACTTACCATGGTGAGTCACATCACGATCATACTGCCACGGTCGTCCTAAAAGTAAGTAAGATGCTTGCATAGGGATAACATCACACCAAACGTCATCACAATATTTACCCATAGTAAAAGTGATTAAGGCACGTTTGTTTACCTTTAATTCTGACCCTTCATGAAGCCATTGGAGATAATATGGCTTTGGATGGTGTTGACAAGGTAGGTCAAGTGCATCAACTAGATAGCTGCTCTCCACATTCGCACAACTTCCGCTATTAATGATGAAAAAATATAGTTTGCCTCTGATCAAACATCTTGTGTGGAAAATATTTGTTCTTTGCATCTCCGTATCGTCGATTGCTTGGATATTAAGTGAACGTTGAATCGCCAAGCTTTTAGGATCAGGTTCATCACTGGAGTAACCATCGGCGATGAATTCATTGTCGGACAATTCCTTCTCCGACTCGGATGAGTAGCTCCCAATCTTCTCGAATAAGAAAGAGTCTTGTATTCGGGCAGTCTGTTTTATAGTGTCCATGACCGTTTCACTTGAAGCATACAATCTCTCGAGTTTGTTTGAGTGTTTGTGTGTTTTCCGCCAACATGGGGGTTTTTGTCTTGGTTTTGTCTAGTGACTTGGATGTTTCAATTTTCTGCTTTGGTCTACTTGAGTCGAGAAAAGGTTTGAAGAATTAAAATGAGATAAAGGTTGAGTGATACCTTTGTCATAGTGATAATTCTTTTGTCGATATCGTTGTCGATCTTTGATGCGCTTTTCAATTGTCATGGCGAATTGGAATGCCTCTGAAGGGTGTAGTAGGTTTTGAGTTCAAGTACCTCAAGAATGTTGTCATTGAGTCCGACAACAAACCTAGTCATTGTATCCTCTTCATCCTCCTGGATATCGGTTCTTTGCATCAATGATTCCATCTCTTTGAGATACTAATCAACAGTCATGTAGCCTTGTCTGATTCTTTGTAACTTTTGTTTGATCACTCTCCGATATAATGGGGGAACGAATCGTTCTCGCATGACTTCTTTAAGTTCTCCCCATGAGGTTATCTTAGCTTCTCCATTGAGACGCCTATTGCGAACCAATTGGGACCACCAAATGGATGCGTATTCAGTGAATTCGAGAGTCAACAGTGGAACTTGATCCACTTCGGGGCATTGATAATACTCAAATAGAAGATCAACTCGATTTTCCCAGTCACAATAAGCATCAGGGTAATACCTTCCTTGAAAAGGTGGTACAGTGATTTTTGGTTTGGCTAAGGTGTTTGTTGCTCGTCTCGGCTCTATGTGAGGATTGTGCCCATGCAAGGGGTTTTGGCGTCTATTCTGAATGGGAACAAGATTTGGACGCCTAGGCTCTTCAGTATCGCTTGCAATAATAACAATGGTTCTAATCTCCCAATGGTTTGAGTGATTGCGGTTACAACTGTATCGATGTGCTCATCCTTGGCTACCAAAGAGGTTACAGTCCGTTCAAGTTTATTGAGAGTATCCGAAACTTCTTGAAGAGTCACTTCATGTGGTTCTTTGTCGTTACTTGTTTCTGACATCCTGAAACACTCAGATTTAAAAAGGTGAAAAGCAAAAGAAAACTAGAAATCTCACTAAACACTCCAAGGAATAAATATTTAGCGAGGCAAGTAAACCGATTTCGTGCTCTTTAAAGACCTTCCTGCCACAAGTCAACAAGTTACAATCGGAGTTTAATCCTAACAATGAGTCCTAGTTGAACTAGGAGTCCAATGAAAGGCTTGACGCCAATTGAATATAGTTGCAAGAAAGAAGGATTGTAATGCAACTTTTAGTCCTACTCACACCAGAAAAAAGGAAGGTGTTAACTTGCGGAATAGAAGAAAGAAAAAGCAAAACAAAGGAACTTAAGAAACTAAGAGTAGAAAAAATTAGTAGAGAAAGATGATAACCCCAAAACCCAGAAACAACTTGAAGGAAGAAATCCAATGTTGAATCCACTTCAATGTGATGCTTGTGGTGGTTGATGATGGTGATCTTGATGATTCTTGATGGTAGTTGGTGGCTAGGTATGAGCTTTCTCACTTTTCTTTCTCTTTTTTTATTTTTTTATTTTTGTTATTTTTTTTTTCTCTTTTTCTCATTTTACAAGGTAAATAAACTGAAAATAACGAAAATTGAAAAAAATAATGAAAATATAGTAGGGGAAAACCCTAATTTTGCTGAATCTTTATCCACTTCGTTCGAGGTGTTCTCGAGTCCAAAAATTCTGAAAATTTGTGTGTTGACTCCCCCAATGGTGTAGATCTGATCTGGAAATTTTCAGCTCAAAATTCACTCGTTTGGTTTTGACGAATTTTCCCTAATTTTTTAGTTTCTTTCCCTAAAACACCAAAATTCTTGCCAAGAATCGTCCCAAATCTGATACCAAATGATAGAGTAGCGCAATCTTGGATTTTGAAGCCTTCAATCAAGTTATTGCCAGAACTAGGAGCTCTAGACTCAATCAAGAAAGTTATGGGCAGGTCTGAAAATTCAAGAGAAAAGAGAATGGCTTTTCTTGAAAATTTTCAGATTCAAGGTTCAAAATTCAAAGAAACAAAGATAAGAAGGAAAATTAGAAGATGATTAATAAGAACAAAAGCAAAAAGATTGAAAAAGATTAAGATGATGATAGATAAAACAAATCTGAAATTTCTAGCTTTGTTTATTGCTTGTGGAGATGGCGTGAAGGTTGAAGATGAAGATGGCTTGTGATTTGTTGTTTTGTCCTCGACACCCTCTTAGACTCAATTATCTAAGCAAGCAACCTCAAGCGGCTCTAACCCACCCCCTAGATGCAATTATCTAGGCAAGCAAGAGTGTGAAGATGATCTCCCTCACAAGAACTCGTCGAACTTATGTTGAAGAAGACTTCGAAGGCACAAGTAATCAGCAGTTGCAAAAACAAACTCACTAAATATTTCATAAATCAAAGAAAATCTCCCTTACAATGATGGAGGCTTCATCCTTTTATAGGTGAATGATAGACAAAGTAATTTAACTTCTACTAAAACAAGGAAAACCTAATCTAATTAAAAATAAGAAAAAAAAAACAGCCTTTAAACTCCTTGTGCTTGTGTGGCAAGGAATAGGGTGATAACGCAAGTGATAAACTGGTAAGGGCTGGTTGATTGGGCAGCAAGTAAACTTGATGAAGGCTGGTTTGCTTGGGCAGCAAGTAATGGGCTGATAAGAGCTGTTTTGATTGGGCAGCAAGTAAAAGTTGATAGGGCCTTTATTTGGACGAGTTTAAGGGTATTTGGGCTGGTTTAGATGATAAGAAATTGGTTCTTGGGCAAGGAGGCATGTGTGGGCTGTTTTAAAAGCTAATTAGGCCTAAAAACACTTGTAAATCCTAATTTGGGCTAAAAATAAAAATCTGACCCAATCTTTTATAGTAACAAGTATTGGGTCTAATTACAATAAAAATGGCTAATTAATGGACATCTAAAGGCTCATGGATATCCATCTCCAAAGGTGCAGCAAGAGTTGAGTTTTTGTGACCCAATTATTCTTGAAGGATGTTAAGTGTGGACTTCCTTCAAGAAATTCTTCTTTCTTCATGGCAGCTTGTAATCCTTTGCTCACGAATACTTGGATGGTAGAATTCAGCTTGTCCTTGATTAGCTTAGACTTGGCTTGGGTTATTGGGCTAAGTGGAAAAGTAAGTCCATCTTGTCCTTGGAATTGCCTTGTGGTACATGTATCAGTTTATGTGTGTTTACTTTGTTTTTATAGCGGCAGCTAAGGACCTTCCTACTAGCTCGATTGAAGCTCAACAACAAGGGTGTAGCTCAACTCAGCTCAAAACATCCCACAAGCATTGTTTTCAGCTCATTTCAGCTCCAGTAGCTCAACTCCAGCTAATGAGTCCAATGGTAGCTCAATCTTGGAGGGACATGCACCTACACTTAGGAGAGTGTCCTACAACAAGGTGCATCAAGCTAAAGGCTCCAGCAAAGCTCCAGCAGCTCCCCAAGCATGGCATCCACACATGACACATGTGTGTGCATGTGTGTGGCAGATTTGAACTCCCTCTCAAAGCAATGGGCGGAATTCTCAAGGATAAGGCCAAGAAGTTTGATTTTTGAATTCAAACAATTGCCATGTGCATTTTGTTTGAAATTCAAGTGTTCCTGCTTCATTTAGGAGCTATTTTTAATGTTGATCAATTTGTTTATTTCAAATACAACCATCAGATTTGTTTCAAATTAAACTTCCTCACCGCCACCCTTAGATCAAATAGGTAGTTTTCTTTTGAAATTTGAAGCATTTTAGATTTCCCTCTTGTATTTCTTATATATGTTTCATATTTTTAATGTAAAAAGATTACACAACTTATGAATCAAAAATTACTTGTGAGAATTTCTCTCAACTTAGTTCTTCATTGAACTTTTTCTGACATTTTCAAGTCTCGTACTTGTGTTGGTCAAACCAGATACTTCGTGTTCTTGATTTCTTGATCAATGGGTCTAAGTCCTTCGAACAAAGAGCGTATAAGGTTCGGGTTTATGAACTTTATTGTATAGGTTATTCCTTGTTCTTGTTTTTTATTTCATTTTCCAGCAACTTAAAACCTTTCTTCTTCTACAAAATATCCAGCAACCATTTCCACCATTGTTTCTTCTTCAAGCACTCATCTTCAACCATTCACCATCCTAAATTTCCAACAATATTCTACCTTCTTTCATCCTACATCTCAACACCAAATTCCAGTCCCTTAAACACCATGGACTATACTTTCAACACCTTCTTTTGTAACCCCACTTCTACATGGGAAATCTTACTTCGATCCTAGATCCGACAGAATCAGAGGAGGCCTACATCAATGGACAGCCTCGTAACATATGGTAATCAAAGCTTAGGTTGGAGTCATGTAAGAAATCATCTTTGTGAGTGTGAAATATAAAAAAAATCCGAAAATAAAAAAAGAGAAAATTCAGTTTCAAAAAGGAAAGAAGAAAAGAACTTCAAAAAGTGAAAAAGATGAAAGAAATTGCAATGGCAATGTGTTCTACAACAGCGAACATTACAACATCAACCGGGCACGAAGAGAATTTGATTGTTCGGTGAAGGAAAGTTGTAAGCGTTTCTTGTAGTAAGTCACCCATTTCTTTCTTTTCTTTCTTATTCTAAGCCTACCTTTACCTTATTTCTTTTGTTTACTAACTGTTGTTGTTATTTAGCCGACACACTTGAACAGGTTTGACAAAGTCTTAAGTTGAATTTAAAGAACTAAACGCGAGAGAAGGAGTGGAAAAAAGGCATATTGAGCGTGTAAGAACAGAAGGGGAAAGTAAAAGCCATATTTCTCAAGTGAAACACAAGCGTAGAGTGGAATGTCATATCTACTTTCCTTGGAAAGAATTGTGAGGCTTTTGTGAGTGTGCAAGTGAGGTTTTATTTTTTTTTTTGCTAACAATGATAGGTTCTAGCAAAATGAATCAAGATGGAGGACAACCGAATCTGCAAATGCAGGCCTTGATTCGAGAATTACAGAAATTGTTGAAGGATGAACTCAAGCCATTACATGAAAGAATAGACAGGCTTGAAGGGTCACAAGGCAACACCCGAGCAACCCAAGGCCCACGAAGGCAAAATCAGCCTAGAGATGACGAACACAATGTGGAGAGTATGCTGACAACAATGTTGATGACAAAATAGACCGATCATCGACACCAAATGCCCCAAGACACCATGGAGGGCGTGCACACAACTTGATACATGCATGAGCAGGGTCAAATTACTCATATTGGACAAGAAGTTGAAGTTCGATGCAAACAATAAAGGCCAAAACAATGCACGCATAGGAGGTCAAAAACGATGCATCTTGGACAAGAAACTGAATCTGTTTGTGAAGTCTGGAAAGTCAGCCAACTTGCGATGAGTTTTCGGATGGGATCCAGGCATTTCTGGGTCGAGTTGTCTTCTAACATGTTGTCCGTCATTCAGTTACCTTTCCAACGCATCTTGAAACGCTCAATCGGACATCAGGAACTCAAGATATGTCCAATTTACTGAAGACTGCGCAAGCAGAAAACTGGATACGGGATTATTACGGGATTTTGTAAAATTCAGCCCAAAAGCTAACATATAAGGCTTTGGACGAATTAAACTTAACCCAACCTAATTATTAATATTTAAATTATGTTTTTAGGGTTTTATATACTTTAGGAACCAGCCACCCTTCTCTCAAGCCGTTAGATCAAGTCCAATTTAATGGACCATATTTGTTTGTTTATTTTATTCATTCTTAGCTTTAGGTTAAAGTCATTCTTCATCTATAAAAGGATGATGCTTTGTTCTTTGTTTGATAATATTTCATTGATTAATAAAAAGTTCTCTTTGGAGATTTAAGTATTTTTGAGTTTGCAAGTGTCCGGTAAACTTGTCTAGAAGCCATCTTTAACATAAGTTCGACTAGTTCTTGTGAGGGAGATCATCTTCACACTCTTGCTTGCCTAGGTAATTGCATCTAGGAGGGTGGGTTAGAGCTGCTTGAGGTTGCTTGCTTAGATAATTAAGTCTAAGAGGGTGCCAGGGACAAAACAATATCAACAAATCGCAAGCCATCTTCATCTTCAACCTTCACGCCATCTCCACAAGCCATAAACAAAGCTGGAAATTTTCAGATTTGTTTTACTTATCTCTTTCTCAATCTTTTTTAATCTTTTTAATCTTTTTTAATCTTTTTATTTATATTCTTATTTCTCATCATCTAATCTATCATATTCACCTTGTTTCTTTAATTTTCCAGCTTTAATTCTGAAATTTTCAAGAAACCCCCAACTAGTTTCCCTTGAATTTTCAGATTTGCGCCTAACTTCCTTGTTCGAGTTTAAAGCCCTAGGTTTGCTTACAAGCCATAAAATTGAAGGTTACCACGTGCCAAAGCATACTCTATCAATTGGTATCAGATTTGGGACGATTCTTGGCAAGAATTTTGGCGTTTTTTGGTGAAAAACTCGAAAATTAGGGAAAATTCATCAAATTCAAACGAGTGAATTTTGAGCTGAAAATTTCCAGATCATATTTACACATTTGGAGGAGTCACCACATAAAATATCAGAATTTTTTGACATCGGGAACACCTCGAAGAAAGTAGATCAAGTTGCTGCAAAATTCCAGGGTTTTCGGGGTTTTTCTAATTTTCTTTCATTCTTAGCCATTAGTTTTCTTTTGTTTTAGCTTTTATTGCTTCTTATACATCTTCTAACACTTTCTTGTTTCCTTGTGTTAGTAGGACTAAAAGTTGCGTAGTCTTCTTTCTCCTTGCAACTATAATTCTATTAGTGTCTAACCTTTTCTTTGGATTCTTAAAGCAATTAGGATGTTTTATTCTCTTTTCAACACGTGTTATCGTATACCAATAAATATTTTTCGGTCACGATGTAGGATACAAGGTAATCTATGTTCTTTAATTATTGATGGTGACAGTCGTGTAAACTTAGTGAGCAGCTTCATTGTTGATGCACTCGATCTACCATGCCAAGAACACCCTAAGCCGTATCATCTTCAAGGGTTTAATAGCGGACCGGATATGAAGGTAACCGAACGTTGTTTAATCTCTTTTACTCTTGGAAGCTATTGTGATGATATATGGTGTGTCGTGGTTCCTATGGAAGTCACTCACTTGCTATTAGGAAGACCTTGGAAAAATGATCGTTGCACTGTCCATCGAATCAATACAAATGGATACTCGGTTATGCACCAAGGCCATAAGCTCTCGTTCGCTACAATAGAGCCGAAAAAAGTAGATGAAGAAATAGCGAAAGCAAAAAACAGTTGTGACAGGATAAAATTAAAAAGATTGGAAGCACAAAAGGCTGAATCAATTGACCACACGAAGCCAACCAACCATGAAGACATCCCAAAACCAAAAGATACACATGATTCTCTTCGTACTTCTACTTCTAGCATTTGTGCAAACGTTGATGTTGGAGAAGAACCATCTCCCAAACAAAAGGATAGTGATAGTGAACACATTAGACAAGAGATATGGGATGTAGTAGGTCCACTTGCTATACTCTCATCACCTCCCCACGGAGAAAGTAAGTGTAATTCTAACCCTTCATTTGATTCTTGTCCTATCATTCCGTTAGAAACACTTCTTTCTCTACAGAAATTGTACATTGATGATAAATTTTGTGAGAGAGATATGGGATGTGAGATACAAAAGACTGAGCGTAAAGAGGCTGAGAGTGAAAAAAGTCAAATTAATGGCCCAAATTTCGTGAGTGAAAATACATATGAGGTAAAAGTCACACAAAGCCCAAAAGAAAAAGACAAGAACAAGAACGCGACGAGTGATTTTGTTTTGACTAATTATTACAAATGTTCGAGTAGAATTATCTATTCTTTTAGGATTTTGTTGAACCATTGATAGGAGCTCAATTAGATCACTCCACATACAACAAAGAAGCCTTTTCAATTGAAGTTGATGATTGATCTCTCATTGCCGATTTAGATTCGAGGACGAATCCTTTTGAGGAGTGGGGGAATGATACATGCATGAGCGGGGTCAAATTACTCATATTGGACAAGAAGTTGAAGTTGTTTGATGCAAACAATTAAGGCCAAAACAATGCACGCATAGGAGGTCAAAAACGATGCATCTTGGACAAGAAACTGAATCTGTTTGTGAAGTATGGAAAGTCAGCCAACTTGCGACGAGTTTTAGGATGGGATCTAGGCATTTCTGAGTCGAGTTGTCTTCTTAACAAATTGTCCTCAGTTACCTTTCCAACGCATCTTTAAACGAGTCAATTGGACATCGGGAACTCAATATATGTCTAATTTACTGAAGACTACGCATGCAGAAAACTGGATACGGGATTTTGTAAAATTCAGCCCAAAAGCTAACATATAAGGCTTTGGACGAATCAAACTTAACCCAACCTAATTATTAATATTTAAATTATGTTTTTAGGGTTTTATATACTTTGGAACCATCCACCCTTCTCTCAAGCCGTTAGATCAAGTCCAATTTAATGGACCAGATTTGTTTGTTTATTTTATTCATTCTTAGCTTTAGGTTAAAGCCATCCTTCATCTATAAAAGGATGATGCTTTGTTCTTTGTTTGACAAGATTTCATTGATTAATAAAAAGTTCTCTTTGGAGATTTTAGTATTCTTTGAGTTTGCAAGTGTTCGGTAAACTTGTCTAGTAGGCATCTTCAACTTAAGTTCGACGAGTTCTTGTGAGGGAGATCATCTTCACACTCTTACTTGCCTAGGTAATTGCATCTAGGACGGTGGGTTAGAGCCTTTTGAGGTTGCTTGCTTAGAAAATTGAGTCTAAGAGGGTGCCGAGGACAAAACAATATCAACAAATCGCAAGCCATCTTCATCGTCAACCTTCACACCATCTTCCATAATTCCATAAACAAAGCTAGAATTTTCAGATTTGTCTTATCTATCATTACCTTAATCATTTTCAAACTTTTTATTTTTATTCGTATTAATCATCATCTAATCTTCCTTCTTATCTTCGTTTCTTTGAATTTCCAGCATTAAATCTGAAATTTTCAAGAAAAGCCCATCTCTTTTCTCTTGAATTTTCAGATCTGCCGAAAACTTTCTTGATTGAGTTTAGAGCTCCTAGTTCTTGCAGCAACTTGATTGAAGGCTTCCAAATCCAAGATTGCGCTACTCTATCACAACTTGATGACAATTTGAGCAACATTCGAGTTACTATACCTCCTTTTCAAGGGAAAATAGATCCAGATACCTATCTAGCATGGGAAAGCAAGGTAGAACATGTGTTCAATTGTTACAACTATTCTGAACAAAAGAAAGTGCGATTGGCAACAATGGAGTTTGTGGATTATGCATTAATTTGGTGGGACCAATTAATCTGTACACGAAGAAGAACAGGAGATTTTACCGTCTCACTACCATCGAGACTTGTTCTAGAAGTTGCAGAATTTAAAACAAGGCAATAGAAGCGTTGAAGATTATTTTAAAGAAATGGAGATGGCCATGATCTGTGCCAACATTGAAGAAGATCGAGAAGCAACAATGGCGTGTTTCTTAGCCGGTCTTAACCAAGAGATTGTCAATGTTGTAGAATTACAATATTATATTGAATTGGACGAGATGGTGCATATGGCGATCAAAGTTGAACGTCAGCAAAAGAAGAAATCTTCTTCTCGAGGTAATAGTCCATTTAATAATTTTTCTAACCTCGTTTCATTCAAAACAATTTTAGGAAGTCAGCACCTATTCAAATTAAAGAAAAGGCAAAATCGAGCAAGCCAAAGCCACCCGTTGTAGACGTTGGTAGAGAAAAGCAAGTGGTTACTCATGAACGCACAAGGGACATTCAATGTTTCAAGTGCCTTGGACAAGGACACGTAGCAAGACAATGTCCAAACTGGAACACGATGCTTTTGTTAGAAATTGGTGAGATCGAGTCTGATCATGGAGAAGATGAACCAGAAATTCCTAAAGAGGAAGAAGAAGATGAGATCAAATTGGCAGCAGATGGTGAGATTCTCGTAGTCAAACGAAGCCTGAATGCTCAAGTGTCACAAGAAGAGCAGCAACGTGAAAACATCTTTCACACGAGATGTCATGTGAATGATAAGGTATGTATTGTTATAATTGATGGAGGAAGTTGTACTAATGTTGCAAGTACTCTTATGGTTGACAGGTTAGGTTTGAAAATGACAAAGCACCCAAATCCTTACAAATTGCAGTGGCTGAACGATGGAGGTGAATTAAAAGTCACCAAGCAAGTGAAGGTTCCATTTTCCATTGGAAAATACAAGGATGAGTCTCTTTGCGATGTGGTGTCCATGGATGCAAGCCATTTGTTACTTGGACGACCGTGGCAGTTCGATAAGTGAGCGATACATGACGGATACACCAATCAGTATTCTTTCTCGCATGGAGGTAAGAAAATCACTTTGGCACCTTTGACACCGAGCTAAGTGAATGATGATCATGCTAGTCTGAAAAGGAGCATCGAAACAATGAAAGGGAAGAAAAAGATGAACGTCTTTGCAAGCGGAAAAGAAATCAGGAAGCATCTTTCAACTCAACAAACTTTACTTATTTTGATGTATAAAGAGAATTTATTGTTGACTAACCATCCTGATGATTTACCTATTTCTATTTTGACTCTTTTGCAAGAATTTGAAGATGTCTTTCCGGAAGAAACACCAAGTGGACTACCACCGATTCGTGGTATTGAACATCAGATTGACTTTATTCTGGGAGCCATAATTCCAAATCGACCAGCATAGAGAAGTAACCCCAAAGAGACTAAGGAACTTCAAAAGCAAATTAGCGAGTTGATGGAAAAGGGTTACATTCGAGAAAGCTTAAGTCCATGTGCAGTGCCAGTCTTGTTGGTACCGAAAAAGGATGGAACTTGGAGAATGTGCGTGTATTGTCGAGCAATTAATCATATCACTATCAATGATACATGCATGAGCGGGGTCAAATTACTAATATTGGACAAGAAGCTGAATTAGTTCGATGCAGACAATAAAATCCAAAACAATGCACGCATAGGAGGTCAAAAACGATGCATCTTGGACAAGAAATTGAATCTGTTTGTAAAGTCTATAAAGTCAGCCAACTTGCGACAAGTTTTCAGATTGGATCCGGGCATTTCTGAGTCCAGTTGTCTTCTAACAAATTGTCCGTCATTCAGCTACCTTTCCAACGCATCTTGAAACGCGTCAATCGGACATCAGGAACTCAAGATACGTCCAATTTACTGAAGACTGCGCATGCAGAAAACTGGATACGAGATTATTACGGGATTTTGTAAAATTCAGCCCAAAAGCAAACATATAAGGCTTTGGACGAATTAAACTTAGCCCAATATATTTATTATCATTTAAATTGATATTTTTAGGGTTTTATATACTTTAGGAACCAGCCACCCAGCCCTTATCAGCTTATCACTTACCTTATCACCCCATTCCTTGCCACACAAGCACAAGGAGTTTAAAGGTTGTTATTTTTTATTTTTAATTGGATTAGGTTTTCCTTGTTTTAGTAGAAGTTAAATTACTTTGTCTATCCTTCACCTATAAAAGGATGAAGCCTCCATCATTGTAAGACATATTTTCTTTGATTTATGAAATATTTAGTGAGTTTGTTTTTGCAAGTGCTGATTACTAGTGCCTTCGAAGTCTTCTTCAACATAAGTTCGACGAGTTATTGTGAGAGAGATAGTCTTTACACTCTTGCTTGCCTAGATAATCGCGTCTAGGAGGGTGGGTTTAGAGCCGCTTGAGGTTGCTTGCTTAGATAATTGAGTCTAAGAGGGTGCCGAGGATAAAACAACATCAACAATTCGCAAGCCATCTTCATCTTCAGCCTTCACACCATCTTCCATAATTCCGTAAACAAAGCTGGAATTTACAGATTTGTTTTACCTTTCTCTTTCGCAATCTTTTTTAATCTTTTTATTTATATTCTTATTTCTTATCATCTAATCCTTCATCTTGTCTTTCTTTCTTTAATTTCCCAGCCCCGAATGTGAAGTTTTCAAGAAACCCCCAACTAGTTTCTCTTGAATTTTCAGATCTGCCCATACTTTTCTTGATTGAGTCTAGAGCTCCTAGTTCTTGCAACAACTTGATTGAAGGCTTCCAAATCCAATATTGCGCTACTCTATCATTTGGTATCAGATTTGGGATGATTCTTGGCAAGAATTTTGGCGTTTTTGGGGAAAAAAACTCGAAAATTAGGGAAAATTCGTCAAAACCAAACGAGTGAACTTTGATCTGAAAATTTCCAGATCAGGTCTACACCATTGGAGGAGTCACCACACAAAATTTCAGAATTTGTTTGACTTCGGGAACACCTCGAACGAAATGGATAAAGTTTCAGCAAAATTAGGGTTTCCCCCTGATATGATCTCGACTATGAGTTTTGAATCATATATATGAATGCCCGATCGTGATTCTAGTAAGAACTCTGCAGTGCTTTGAATGTATTCTGAAATTACTCAAACAACAATGTAAGTAGAAATAGATAAATAAGAAATAGAAATAATGGGATGAAAGATATGTAGAAGGGGTGTAGGAAGAGTGATAGTTGTGATTATGGAAGAAAAAAAAAATAAAAGATGAAAATGTAGGTGAAGATGATGGGGTGTTGGCGTTAAGATGAAGAAATTCAAAAGATGGATTGTGACCCCCTAACTATAAAGAGTTAGGAACCAGCAATATAATAAAGTGGAAATGAAGTGGTAGGATATGGAACGTGACCCACTAGCTATAGATGAGCTAGGAACCAACGCTATAACAAAAGGGAAATGGATGAAGACTACAAGACTAACTTGAAGCCGATAAAGTTCCACAAGAGAACAAGAATGAAAGCAATCTTTCAAAGATGTTTTATATATTCAAAGTGTGTCTTACAATGATCCTAAAGATGCCTATTTATAGTAGAAGTAGGCAGAATATGAAAAGGTGTTACAAGAAAGATGAATGCTCATCTTAATGCACTTGAATACACATGAATGCTTTGTCCTTTCTTCTCATCTTCAAAGCTGATTAGTTTAGACAAATTGAGGTTGAATTTAGTCATATTTTCGTCCAAATTAAGAAGGACTCTTGGGCTGCCTTGTTTTGCTATCATATGAAGAGAAAGGGGATGAATGTGGACAAGGATGAATGTAGACATCCTTGCTGTCCAGCTTAAGTGCAACTCTTCATCTTCCAAGCTGATTAATATGACTTGAATGTCATAAAAAGGTGAGTTTCATCCAGCCTTCATTTCATGTCTCCTCAATGAATTTTGAAACCCCACTTGAATGGTGATAACATCAACCTTGAATGCCTTGAATTTGCTGAATTAAGATGGCCATCAATTGCTTGTCTCTTGGTAGAAGATGAAAGAACTCTTCCTTGGCTCAAATTCATTCAAATCATCCATGCATAAAATTCCCGTAATAAAAATTTCAGCCTGCACTGTCTTCAGTAAATCATTCGTATCTCAAGCTCCCGATATCGGATTGAGGTGATTCAAAAGGCATTGGAAAGCTAAGAGATGGAGGAATAACGTCCAATTGATTTCTGGATCCAAACACGTCTGTATCGCATCCAGAATTGGAAGACATTCTGCTGATATTCTTGCATCTGGTAAAACCGTTCATCTTCCCTCATGCACCTAGACACAAAGGTAAACTTTATTCAATCTTTAATTGAAAACATGCATGTAAACAATTAAGAGTTAGTTTAATAAATGAGCTAGTTTGATGAATGAACTAGTTTAATTAATGAACTAACTTTATTCAATGAACTAATAATCTTGAATGAACTAGTTTAATCAATGAACTACTTAGTTAAATGAAGTGTATAACTAAATGAACTACATGTTTAAATGCAACGCATGCTTTAATGAACAACATGTTTATTGAATGCAATGAATGTTATGCAAACTTTAAATACTCATGCAAATTCATGCATAAGCAAAGTAAAGTGTTCCTCCCTTATTATTTCTTCTTTCTCACGTCCCAAGCTTGATGTAAACATATTTTCCATGGCTGCTTGGAACTCCTTGGCCCTTGCTCGAGTAATGGGGCCACCTGGGTACTTCTCTGGGTCTTTGCCATTGACGTTCATATCACCCCCTACTTTAACCCTATTTTCATTAATTTTTTTATTCAATTTTCATTAATTTCAGTTTATTTGCCTTGTAAAAGAAAAAAAAGAGAGAGAACAAAGAAAAAAATAAAAATAAAATAAAATAAAGAAAAGTGAAGAAAAGTGAGAAAGCTCATACCTAGCCACCAACCACCATCAAGAATCATCATGATCACCATCATCAACCACCACAAGCATCACATTGAAGTGGATTCAACATTTGATTTCTTCCTTCAAGTTGTTTTTGGGTTTTGGGGTTATCATCTTTCTCTACTAATTCTTTTTTCTACTCTTAGTTTCTTAAGTTCCTTTGTTGTGCTTTTTCTTTCTTCTATTACGCAATTTAACACCTTCTCTTTTTCTGGTGTGAGTAGGACTAAAAGTTGCATTACAATCATTCTTTCTTGCAACTATATTCAATTGGTGTCAAGCCTGATACATGCATAAGCGGGGTTAAATTACTCATATTGGAAAAAAAGTTGAATTTGTTCGATGCAAACAATAATGGCCAAAACAATGCACGCATAGGAGGTCAAAAACGATGCATCTTGGACAAGAAACTGAATCTGTTTGTGAAGTCTGGAAAGTCAGCTAACTTGCGACGACTTTTTGGATGGGATCCAGGCATTTATGTGTCAATATGTCTTCTTAAAACTTGTCCGGCTGCAAATTAGCTTTCCAACGCATCTTGAAACTCCTCAATCGGACATCTGGATCTCAAGATACGTCTATTTTAGCGAAAATAGAGCATGCAAAAATTCCTATACGGGATTTTTGGATAATTACGAATTTTCAAGATTTTATTTGATTATTTGTAATTTAAATCAATATAGGATTATGCAATATCTATTAGGATCAGATTTATTTGACTAGGATTTTATTTTTAGCATTTATTTATTATTAGAAGTTTCTTATCTAATTAGGAGATTAGATTTTAGCATTTATTTATTGTATTTAATTCCTAAGTTTAGTAGGATTAAAACTTCTCCATGGCCTATATAAAGGAGGCTTCACCCACATTGTAATTCAGATTTCATTGATTAATAAAAAGTTATCTTTGGAGATTTTTGTATTCTTTGAGTTTGCAAGTGTTCGATAAACTTATCTAGAAGCCATCTTCAACATAAGATCATCGAGTTCTTGTGAGGGAGATCATCTTCACACTCTTGCTTGCCTAGGTAATTGCATCTAGGAGGGTGGGTTAGAGCCGCTTGAGGTTGCTTGCTTAGATAATTGCGTCTAAGAGGGTGCCGAGGACAAAACAACATCAACAATTCACAAGCCATCTTCATCTTCAACCTTCACACCATCTTCCATAATTCCATAAACAAAGCTGGAATTTTCAGATTTGTTTTACTTATCTCTTTCTCAATCTTTTTTTTATTCTTATTTCTTATCATATAATCCTTCATCTTGTCTTTCTTTCTTTAAATTTCCAGTCTTGAATCTGAAAATTTCAAGAAAATCCCCTCTCTTTTCTCTTGAATTTTCAGATCTGCCCAAACTTCCTTGATTGAGTCTAGAGCTCCTAGTTCTTGCAACAACTTGATTGAAGGCTTCCAAATCCAAGATTGCGCTACTCTATCAAAGCCTTTCATTGGACTCCTAGTTACAATTAAGACTCATTGTTAGGATTAAACTCCGATTGTAACTTGTTGACTTGTGGCAGGAAGGTCTTTAAAGAGCACAAGATTGGTTTACTTGCCTCGCTAAATATTTATTCCTTGGAGTGTTTAGTGAGATTTCTAGTTTTCTTTTGCTTTTCACCTTTTTAAATCTGAGTGTTTCAGGATGTCAGAAACGAGTAACGACGAAGAACCACATGAAGTGACTCTTCAAGAAGTTTCGGATACTCTCAATAAACTTGAACGGACTGTAACCTCTTTGGCAACCAAGCTTGAGCACACCGATACAGTCGTAACCGCAATCATTCAAACCATTGGGAGATTAGAAACCACTACTATTGCAAGCGATACTAAAGAGCCTAGGCGTCCAAATCTTGTTCCCATTCAGAATAGACGCCAAAACCCCCTACATAGGCACAATCCTCGCACAGAGCCGAGACGAGCAGCAAACACCTTAGCCAAACCAAAGATCACTGTACCACCTTTTCAAGGAAGGTATGATCATGATGCTTATTGTGACTGGGAAGATCGAGTTGATCTTCTATTCGAGCATTATCTATGTCCCAAAGAGGATCAAGTTTCACTGTTGACTCTCGAATTCACTGAATATGCATCCATTTGGTTGTCCCAATTGGTCCGCAATCGGCGTCTCTCAATGGAGAAGACAAGATAACCTCATGGGGAGAACTTAAAAAAGTCATGCGAGAACAATTCGTTCCCCCATTATATCAACGGGAGATCAAACAAAAGTTACAAAGAATCTGACAAGGCTACAGAACTGTTGATGAGTATCTCAAAGAGATGGAATCATTGATGCAAAGAGCCGACATACAAGAGGATAAAGAGGATACAATGACTAGGTTTGTTATTGGACTCAATGACAAAATTCTTGAGGTACTTGAACTCAAAACCTACTACACCCTTCAAGAGGCATTCCAATTCGCCATGACAATCGAAAAGCGCATCAAAGATCGACAAAGATATCGACAGAAGAATTATCACTACGACAGAGGTAGCACACAACCTTTATCTCATTTTAATTCTTCTAAACCTTTGCTTGACTCAATTAGACCAAAGTAGAAAATTGAAACATCCAAGTCACTGGACAAAACCTAGACAAAACTCCCCATGTTGACGGAAAACACACAAACACTCAAACAAGAGGTGATAATGAACACATTAGACAATATGACAATGCTTCTAATCCCTCATGTGAAGTAGTAGGTCCATTTACTATACTCTCATCACCTCCCCACAAAGAAAGTAAGTGTAATCCTAACCCTTCATTTGATTATTGTCCTATCATTCTGTTACAAACACTTTCTCCTCTACAAAAATTGTACATTGATGATAATTCTTGTGAGAGGGATATGGGATGTGAGATACAAAAGACTGAGAGTAAAGAGGCCGAGAGTGAAAAAAGTCAAATTAACGACCCAAATTTGGTGAGTGAAAATACATATGAGATAAAAGTCACAAAAAGCCCAAAAGAAAAAGACAAGAAAAAGAATGCGACGAGTGATTTTGTTTTGACTAATCCATACAAATGTTCGAGTAGTGCTGTCTTGTTTTTTCAGGATTTTGTTGAAACATTGAGAGGAGCTCAATTAGATCACTCCACATACAACAAAGAAGCCTTTTCAATTGAAGTTGATGATTGTTCTCTCATTGCCGATTTAGATTCGAGGACGAATCCTTTTGAGGGGTGGGGGAATGATACATGCATGAGCGGGGTCAAATTACTAATATTGGACAAGAAGCTGAATTTGTTCGATGTAGACAATAAAATCCAAAACAATGCACGCATAGGAGGTCAAAAACGATGCATCTTGGACAAGAAATTGAATCTGTTTGTAAAGTCTATAAAGTCAGCCAACTTGCGACAAGTTTTCGGATTGTATCCGGGCATTTCTGAGTCCAGTTGTCTTCTAACAAATTGTCCGTCATTCAGTTACCTTTCCAACGCATCTTGAAACGCGTCAATCGGACATCAGGAACTCAAGATACGTCCAATTTACTGAAGACTGCGCATGCAGAAAACTGGATACGAGATTATTACGGGATTTTGTAAAATTCAGCCCAAAAGCAAACATATAAGGCTTTGGACGAATTAAACTTAGCCCAACATATTTATTATCATTTAAATTGATGTTTTTAGGGTTTTATATACTTTAGGAACCAGCCACTCAGCCCTTATCAGCTTATCACTTGCCTTATCACCCCATTCCTTGCCACACAAGCACAAGGAGTTTAAAGGTTGTTATTTTTTTTATTTGTAATTGGATTAGGTTTTCCTTGTTTTAGTAGAAGTTAAATTACTTTGTCTATCCTTCACCTATAAAAGGATGAAGCCTCCATCATTGTAAGACAGATTTTCTTTGATTTATGAAATATTTAGTGAGTTTGTTTTTGCAAGTGCTGATTACTTGTGCCTTCGAAGTCTTCTTCAACAAAAGTTCGACGAGTTCTTGTGAGGGAGATCATCTTCACACTCTTGCTTACCTAGATAATCGCGTCTAGGAGGGTGGGGTTAGAGCTGCTTGAGGTTGCTTGCTTAGATAATTGAGTCTAAGAGGGTGCCGAGGACAAAACAACATCAACAATTTGCAAGCCATCTTCATCTTCAACCTTCACACCATATTCCATAATTCCATAAACAAAGCTGGATATTTCCGATTTGTTTTACCTTTCTCTTTCGCAATCTTTTTTAATCTTTTTATTTATATTCTTATTTCTTATCATCTAATCCTTCATATTGTCTTTCTTTCTTTAATTTTTCAGCCCCGAGTCTGAAATTTTCAAGAAACCCCCAACTAGTTTCTCTTGAATTTTCAGATCTGCCTATACTTTTCTTGATTGAGTCTAGAGCTCCTAGTTCTTGCAACAACTTGATTGAAGGCTTCCAAATCCAATATTCCGCTACTCTATCAATCAAGTACCGGCATCCCATTCCTCGCCTTGATGTCATGTTGATGAGTTGTGTGATGCGAGTATTTTCTCTAAGATTGACCTAAAGAGCGGCTATCATCAGATCTGAATGAAGGAAGGAGACGAGTGGAAGACAGCATTCAAAACCAAACAAGGTGATAGAGTAGCGCAATCTTGGATTTGGAAGCCTTCAATAAAGTTGTAGCAAGAACTAGGAGCTCTAGACTCAATCAAGAAAGTATGGGCATATCTGAAAATTCAAGAGAAAATAGAAGGGCTTTTCTTGAAAATTTCAGATTCGAGACTGGAAAATTAAAGAAAGAAAGACAAGTGAAGGATTAGATGATAAGAAATAAGAATCTAAATAAAAAGATGAAAAAAGATTAAGAAGAAGATAGGTAAAACAAATATGGAAATTCCAGCTTTGTTTATGAAATTATGGAAGATGGTGTGAAGGTTGAAGATGAAGATGGCTTGTGAATTGTTGATTTTGCTTTGTCCTCGGCACCCTCTTAGACGCAATTATCTAAGCAAGCAACCTCAAGCGGCTCTAACCCACCCTCCTAGATGCAATTACCTAGGCAAGCAAGAGTGTGAAGATGATCTCCCTCACAAGAACTCGATGATCTTATGTTGAAGATGACTTCTAGACAAGTTTATCGAACACTTGCAAACTCAAAGAATACTAAAATCTCCAAAGAGAACTTTTTATTAATCAATGAAATCTGAATTACAATGTGGGTGAAGCCTCCTTTATATAGGCCATGGAGAAGTTCTAATCCTACTAAACTTAGGAATTAAATACAATAAATAAATGCTAAAATCTAATCTCCTAATTAGATAAGTAACTTCAAATAATAATTAAATGCTAAAAATAAAATTTTAATTAAATAAATCTGATCCTAATAGATATTGCAGAATCCTATATTGATTTAAATTATAAATAATCAAATAAAATCTTGAAAATTCGTAATTATCCAAAAATCCTGTTTAATCCCGTATAGGAATTTCTGCATGCGCTGTCTTCGCTAGAATAGACATATCTTGAGATCCAGATGTCCGATTGAGGCGTTTCAAGATGCGTTGGAAATATAATTTGCAGCCGGACAAGTTTTAAGAAGATATGTTGACCCATAAGTGCCTGGATCCCATCCAAAAATTCGTCGCAAGTTAGCTGACTTTCCAGACTTCACAAACAGATTCAGTTTCTTGTCCAAGATGCATCGTTTTTGACCTCCTATGCGTGCATTGTTTTGGCCATTATTGATTGCATCGAACAAATTCAGCTTTTTGTCCAATATGAGTAATTTAACCCCGCTCATGCATGTATCATTCCCCCACTCCTCAAAAGGATTCATCCTCGAATCTAACTCGGCAATGAGAGAACAATCATCAACTTCAATTGAAAAGGCTTCTTTGTTGTATGTGGAGTGATCTAATTGAGCTCCTCTCAATGGTTCAACAAAATCCTGAAAAAATAAGACAACACTACTCGAACATTTGTAATGACTAGTCAAAACAAAATCACTCGTCGCGTTTTTTTTCTTGTCTTTTTCTTTTGGGCTTTGTGTGACTTTTACCTCATATGTATTTTCACTCACCAAATTTGGGCCATTAATTTGACTTTTTTCACTCTCGGCCTCTTTACTCTCAGTCTTTTGTATCTCACATCCCATATTCCTCTCATAAAATTTATCATCAATGTACAATTTCTGTAGAGGAGAAAGTGTTTCTAACGGAATGATAGGACAAGAATCAAATGAAGGGTTAGAATTACACTTACTTTCTTCGTGGGGAGGTGATGAGAGTATAGCAAGTGGACCTACTACTTCACACGAGGGGTTATAAGCATTGTCATCTTGTCTAATGTGTTCACTATCACTATCCTTTTGTTTGGGAGATGGTTCTTCTCCAATATCAACATTTGCACAAATGCTAGAAGTAGAAGTACGAAGAGAATCATGTGTACCTTCTGGTTTTGGGATGTCTTCCTGGTTGGTTGCTTTTGTGTGGTCAATTGATTCAGCCTTTTGCGCTTCCAATCTTTTTCGTTTTATCCTCTCACACTGTTTTTTTGCTTTTGCTATTTCTTCATCTACTTTTTCCGGCTCTATTGTAGCAAACGAGAGCTTTTGGCCTTGGTGCACAACCGAGTATCCATTTGTATTGATTCGGTGGACAGCGCCCCGATCATTTTTCCAAGGTCTTCCTAATAGCAAGTGGGTGACTTCCATAGGAACCACATCACACCATACATCATCACAATAGCTTCCAAGAGTAAAAGAGATTAAACAACGTTCGGTTACCTTCATATCCGGTCCGCTATTAAACCCTTGAAGATGATACGGCTTAGGGTGTTCTTGGCATGGTAGATCGAGTGCATCAACAATGAAGCTACTCACTAAGTTTACACGACTATCACCATCAATAATTAAAGAACATAGATTACCTTGTATCTTACATCGTGACCGAAAAATATTTATTGGTATACGATAACGAGTGTTGAAAAGAGAATAAAACATCCTAATTGCTTTAAGAATCCAAAGAAAAGGTTAGACACCAATAGAATTATAGTTGCAAGGAGAAAGAAGAGTATGCAACTTTTAGTCCTACTAACACAAGGAAACAAGAAGGTGTTAGAAGATGTGTAAGAAGCAATAAAAGCTAAAACAAACGAAAACTAATGGCTAAGAATGAAAGAAAATTAGAAAAACCCCCGAAAACCCTAGAATTTTGCAGCAACTTGATCTACTTCGTTCGAGGTGTTCCCGGTGTCAAAAAATTCTGAAATTTTATGTGGTGACTCCTCCAAAGGTGTAGATCTGATCTGGAAATTTTCAGCTCAAAATTCGCTCATTTGAATTTAACGAATTTTCCCTAATTTTCGAGTTTTTCACCCAAAAACGCCAAAATTCTTGTAAAGAATTGTCCCAAATCTGATACCAAATGATAGAGTATGCTTATGGTGGTGGCGTCAATGGAGGAAGCTTGAATATGTGGAGATGGCGTGATGAATTGATAGTTCTTTTTGAGCTTTGTCCTCGGCACCCTCTTAGACGCAATTATCTAAGCAAGCAACCTCAAGCGGCTCTAACCCACCCTCCTAGATGCAATTACCTAGGCAAGCAAGAGTGTGAAGATGATCTCCCTCACAAGAACTCGATGATCTTATGTTGAAGATGGCTTCTAGACAAGTTTATCGAACACTTGCAAACTCAAAGAATACTAAAATCTCCAAAGAGAACTTTTTATTAATCAATGAAATCTGAATTACAATGTGGGTGAAGCCTCCTTTATATAGGCCATGGAGAAGTTCTAATCCTACTAAACTTAGGAATTAAATACAATAAATAAATGCTAAAATCTAATCTCCTAATTAGATAAGTAACTTCTAATAATAAATAAATGCTAAAAATAAAATTTTAATTAAATAAATCTGATCCTAATAGATATTGCAGAATCCTATATTGATTTAAATTATAAATAATCAAATAAAATCTTGAAAATTCGTAATTATCCAAAAATCCCGTATTAATCCCGTATAGGAATTTCTGCATGTGCTGTCTTCGCTAAAATAGACGTATCTTGAGATCCAGATGTCCGATTGAGGTGTTTCAAGATGTGTTGGAAAGCTAATTTGCAGCCGGACAAGTATTAGAAGACATGTTGACCCATAAATGTCTGGATCCTATCCAAAAATTCGTCGCAAGTTAGCTGACTTTCCAGACTTCACAAACAGATTCAGTTTCTTGTCCAAGATGCATCGTTTTTGACCTCCTACGCGTGCATTGTTTTGGCCATTATTGTTTGCATCGAACAAATTCAGATTTTTGTCCAATATGAGTAATTTAACCCCGCTCATGCATCTATCACAAGGTTTGTACGAATAGTTGGTAATGCCTTTTGGCTTAACCAATGCTCCTAGAACATTCATGAGGTTGATGAATCATGTGCTCTGACCCTACATTGGTAAGTATTGTGTTGTTTATTTTGATGATATCTTAATTTACAGCAAGACATTGCAGGAACATGAAGAGCATTTGAGAAATGTTCTTAGCACTTTGAGGAAAGAACGACTATTCGGCAATCTTCAAAAATGTGTATTTTGTACTAACAAGCTTACATTTTTGGGCTTTATTGTTAGTTCGCAGGGTGTGGAAGTTGATCCTGAAAAGATAAGGGCAATTCAAGAATGGCCAAGACCGACATCAGTAAGCCAAGTGAGAAGTTTCCATTACCGCCCCTTTAACCGGGATCATTAAGAAGAATGCCCTCTTCAATTGGGGTAAGGAACAAGAGACGCATTTCTTGCCATTAAGGAGCGTTTGATCAAAGCACCGGTGTTAGTTTTGCCAAACTTTGACAAGATGTTCGAGATTAAGTGTGATGCTTCAGGTATAGGAATTGGAGCAGTCACAGGAAAAGCGACCTATTGCGTATTTCAGTGAAAAGTTAAGTGGAGCTATGTTGAATTACCCGACATACGACAAAGAGATGTATGCACTTATTCAAGCTCTTGAGACATGGCAGCATTACCTTTTGCCAAAAGAGTTTGTCATCCACACTAACCATGAAGCATTGAAGCACATTACCGGTCAGCAAAAGTTGAATAGGCGACATGCCAAGTGGGTTGAATTTCTGGAATCCTTTCCTTATGTCATTCGTTACAAGAAAGATAAGGATAATGTCGTGGCAGATGCTTTGTCCCGAAGGTATGTACTTCTTAATTTTTTGAATTCTCATTTGATTGGGTTTTCTTATATTAAAGACCTTTATGCAGCTGACCTTGATTTCAGAGAAAAATTTAGTTTGTGTGAAAAGGGTGCAGATAACAAGTACTACCGACGTGATGGATACCTTTTCCAGGAAGGATGAATCTGTATCCCTCGAGGATCCATCCGGGAAATTCTAGTTCGAGAAGCACATGAAGGTGGACTTATGGGACACTTTGGAGTTACCAAGACCTTACATATTCGGATGGAACATTTGTTTTGGCCAAAAATGCGAAGAGACGTTGAAAGAATATGTGAGCGATGTGTCACGTGCAAGAAAGCTAAGTCTAAGGTTATGCCACATGGTATGTATATGCCTTTACCTATTCCTAGTTCACCTTGGGTAGATATTTCTATGGATTTTGTGCTAGGTCTCCCGAGGACAAAGACATGACGAGATAGCATATTTGTTGTTGTTGATCATTTTTCGAAGATGGCACAATTCATTGCTTGCCACAAGACAGATGATGCAATAAATGTGGCTAACTTGTTTTTCAACGAAGTGGTTAGACTACATGGAGTTCCGAGGACGATTGTTTCTGATTGAGATGTGAAGTTTCTGAGCCACTTTTAGAGGACACTTTGGCGGCAAGATAGGAACAAAGCTAATGTTTTCTACAACTTGTCGCCCTCATACTGATGGACAAACCGAGGTTGTGAATCGAGTTTTGTCTACCTTATTGAGATCCATTATTCGCAAGAACATCAAGACTTGGGAAGAATGCTTGCCGCACGTCGAGTTTGCTTACAATCATTCTGTTCATTCAGCAACAAAGCATTCACTATTTGAAGTGGTATATGGATTTAATCCCTTGACTCCTATTGATCTTTTGCCTTTGCCTCTTGAACAGGTTGTGAATAAAGATGGCAAAACCAAGGCTGAATTTGTACAAAGACTTCATCGGCAAGTCAAGGAGAATATCGAGAGAAGAACCCAATATGAACAGCAAGCCAATAACGGACGCAAACGTGTTATCTTTGATGTTGGAGATTGGGTTTGGGTTCATTTTAGAAAGGAACGATTTCCAGCACAATAGAGATCGAAGCAGTTGCCACGAGGAGATGGTCCTTTTCAAGAGTTGGAGAAAGTGAACGACAATGCTTACAAGTTGGACTTACCGAGAGATTATAATGTAAGTGCTACATTCAATGTTTTTGATCTGTCCCCATTTGAAGATGATGTCGATTTAAGGACAAATTGCTTAAAAGAAGGGGGGATGATGTGAGCACATCAACACGAACACCTAATCCGGAGGTCATGCCAACAGGTCCTATTACTCGTTCTAAGGCTAAGCTATTCAGGGAAGTTCTTTCAAATAAATGCATTAAAGCTGATCCGGAGGTCATGCCAATAGGCCCTATTACTCGTTCTAAGGCTAAGCTATTCAGGGAAGTTATTTCAAATAAATGCATTAAAGCTGATCCAGAGGTCATGCCAACAGGCCCTATTACTCGTTCTAAGGCTAAGCTATTCAGGGAAGTTCTTTCAAATAAATGCGCATTAAAGCTTCCAAGTCATTTCTCAATGTTTCAGCCTTAGATAACAAGTTTTTCAATGTGTTGCATGCTGATATGTGACATATTAATTACTTATACTTGGTTTATACTTTATATGTATCTAATTAGTTTGTTTATATTATGTCTTCAATAAGTTTATGTGTGTTTACTTTGTTTTTACAGTGACATAATAAAGAGTGGCAGCTAAGGACCTTCCTACTAGCTCGATTGAAGCTCAACAACAAGGGTGTAGCTCAACTCAGCTCAAAATAGCCCACAAGCATTGTTTTCAGCTCCAACACTCCAAATCAGCTCAATTCCGCTCAACTTAATGTCAACTAGCTCAACTTCAGCTCTAGTAGCTCAACTCCAGCTAATGAGTCCAATGGTAGCTCAAACTTGGAGGGACATGTACCTACACTTAGGAGAGTGTCCTACAGCAAGGTGCATCAAGCTAAAGGCTCCAACAAAGCTCCAGCAGCTCCCCAAGCATGGCGTCCACACATGGGAGCCTTGACACATGTGTGCACATGTGTGTGGCAGATTTGAACTCCCTCTCAAAGTAATGGGCAGAATTCTCAAGGATAAGGCCAAGAAGTTTGATTTTTGAATTCAAACTATTGCCGTGTGCATTTTGTTTGAAATTCAAGTGTTCCCGATTCATTTAGGAGCTATTTTTAATGCTGATCAGTTTGTTTATTTCAATACAGCCATCAGATTTGTTTCAAATTAAACTTCCCCACCGCCACCCTTAGATCAAATAGGTAGTTTTCTTTTGAAATTTGACGCATTTCAGATTTCCCTCTTGTATTTCTTATATATGTTTCAGATTTTTAATGTAAAAAGGTTACACAACTTATGAATCAAAAATTACTTGTGAGAAATTCTCTCAACTTAGTTCTTCATTGAACTTTTTCTGACATTTTCAAGTATCGTACTTGTGTTGTCAAACCAGATACTTCGGGTTCTTGATTTCTTGATCAATGGGTCCAAGTCCTTCGAACAAAGAGCATATAAGGTTCGGGTTTATACACTTTATTGTATAGGTTCTTCCTTGTTCCTCTTTCTTGTTTTTTTTTATTTCATTTTCCAGCAACTTAAAACCTTTCTTCTTCACCAAAATTTCCACCATTGTTTCTTCTTCAAGCACTTATCTTCAACCTTTCTCCATCCTAAATTTCCAGCAATATTCTACCTTCTTTCATCCTACATTTCAACACCAAATTCTAGTCCCTTAAACACCATAAACTATACTTTCAACATCTTCTTTTGCAGTCCCACTTCTACATGGGAAATCTTACTTCGATCCTAGATCCGACACAATCAAAGGAGGCCCACATCAACGGACAGCCTCGTAACAGTTCCGTAGGACATCTATCAAACCGTCACGCCATAGCCATCTTCTTCTTCAACTCCATTATCGCCATCTCCATAAAAAAGCTGAAAATTTTCAGATTTGTTTTATCTGTCTTTATTTCTATCTTTTTCAATCCTTTTATTTTCATTCTTATTATTCATCATCTAATATATCATCTTCACCTAGTTTCTTTAATTTTCTAGCTTTAATTATGAAATTTTCAAGAAACCCCTAACTAGTTTCTCTTGAATTTTCAGATTTGCGCTTAACTTCCTTGTTCGAGTCTAAAGCCCTAGGTTTGCTTCCATGCCATCAAATTGAAGGTTCCAACGTACCAAGGAAGCCTCTTATCACCTAGTCGCGATTAGATAGGCAACCCGGAGTGTGAAGATTCTCCCTCGCTCAACTCGGGCGAACACGTTGAAGAAAGCTTCGAAGTTACAAGTTTACCGACACTTGTCATCCTTTTATAGGGGAAGGATGGTTAAACTTATAGAAATTCCTAAATAGAATTAAACTCTATTCCTAATAAAGTAAAAATAAAACAAATAATAAAATAATCTGAAACTAATATAATAATGTAAATGCTTGCTGAATTGTGAATTCCCCCTTGTTTAGGGAGTCTTGAGCGGTACTCTTCTTCCCATGATAAGGGGAACGAATTTTAGGGCAGCAAGCTTGTGGATAAGGTTGGCTTGGGCTGGTTTGAATGGATGATAAGGCCTAAATTTAAATGAATCTGATTTGGGCTAGGAAATAGCTAATTAGACCCAAACTTTATAATTCAGTTTTGGGTCTAAGTAATTACAATTAATTTCCAATTTAATGGACTTCAAATATGCTTAAGGCTTTGTTTTTACACTCTTGGGTGTGTGTTTCCTCAATGTGGGTTTGTGTGACCCAATTCTTTACTCTTGGAGAATGCGTGCTTTTTCAGAATTCTTGTTCTTTTATGAATGTTTGTAAGCCTTTGGTTAGCACTCCTTGTACAGTGGTGTAGAGTTTATCTTTAAGAATTTTGGCCTTGGCTCGTGTGATTGGTCCAAGTGGGAATATGAGTCCATCTTTGATTTGGGCTTAGAATTGTTGTCCAAAAGTAAGTAAGCATGTCAATTTTCCATGTGAACGTAAGCAATCACCTCAAGCAATAACCTCCAAAGCCAAGCAAGCACCTCTCCTATAGTCACAATTCCCTAGTGATGTCTCTATTCATTGCCCTTACTTAACACCTGTAAATACAAGAAATGTGATTAGAAATAAACAATGTAATATGATGCATGGTAAATGTAATAAATATATACTATATGATTCAACGTACTTTAATGCTGGTAAAATAAACAACGAACAACATAATAGAAAACATGTGCACACTAAAACTATAATAATCAAATGGAACATATGCATCAAAAATAAACATGCAACACGTTAATGGACTCCCTTTCATGTTGCACGAATCTTCCACATTGTAGGGCATTGATTCAACTTCGGCAGCTTCAATAATCTTCCATGCATGATTGCACTTGTTGCTGACCACATCTCTAAATTTCCTTACCCTTGCACGAGTAATGGGGCCTAAAGGAAATTCCTCCAGGTCCAATGGTGGTGGTGACGCCATGATCTCATCATTTTTCGGTCACATTCTCACGCTCAATCTTTTTGGATTTCTTCCTTCTTCCTTGCTCCCATTCCAAGCTTCGATTCTTTTGCTGAATTGGATCTGATCATGATGTACTTTGCTTAGATTTAGCGGCGCTAAATGAGTTTCTTTCCCTCATACATGAAAGAGTAGAGTGGTTGGTGTATCCATCATCGGTGGCTCTCTTATCAAATTGCCAAGGTCGTCCCAATAAGATATGACTTGCACTCATGGGCACTACATCACATAACTTCATCCTTGTATTTTCCAATGGAAAATGAAATATGTACTTGTTTGTTAACCTTTAGTTTACCTCCCTCGTTCAGCCATTGCAATTTGTAAAGATTCGGAAGTTTAAGTAGTCTTCAAGCCAAGTTGTTTAACCATCATAGTGCTGGCCACGTTGGTGCAACTTCCTCCGTTGATGATCATAGAACATACTTTGTCATTCACATGGCATCGGGTGTAAAAGATGTTCTCCCTTTGCCGGTCTCCATCCATAGCTTGTTCAATGTTTTTTAACTACAAGAATCCTGTTGGAAGAGAATCTTGTGCCATTGTTAGTGATAATCTAAGAAATGAAATGAAAAAGACCTTACCAATAATTCTCTCAACAAAGCCTCACTGTTCACTCCAAAGAAAATGCACTCCACTCACTCTTGTGTTTGCACTTGGGATGTAATTTGGCTTTTATAATCCCCTTCTGATCTCACTCACTCGAATTGTCTTTTTCCACTCCTTTCTCTCTTGTAAAGCTCTTTAAGGAGCTTACTAGAGACTTAGGCAAGTATTGTGCTTGTGAGTCGCTGGAATGGTTAGTTTAAGAAGAAAAGGAAGAGAATATGGTGTAAAGGTGAGTTTAGAAAAGAAAAAAGAAGAAGAAACGTGTTGCTTACTTGTCAAGAAAACTCACAACCTTCCTTGAGACACAATCAAAATTCTTGACGAAATTGAATCTTCAAGCTCGGTTGGAAATGTTGTTGTTGTTGTTCTCAACCTTATTGAGCTATTCAAACTTTTTTTCTTTCTTTTTTTGTACTTGTTCAAATTCCTTCTCAACTCGAACTTGAATGGGCGACAACTACAGAGAGTCTAACCCTGAACCTTATAAAGAACCAAGAACCCGAAGTATCAAGGTGGAAAATGAGGTTTGACGCCACAAGTACAAAGTACTTGGTAAGTCGATAAAGTTCTAAAAGAACTAAAAAGAGAGAAAATTCTCACAAGGGAAATTTTGTATTTAGAATGTGATGTCTTACAAATGAAATGGAAGGCCCTATTTGTAGTTTTCTAGGGGTGTAGCCGAAAAGGCATTACATAGGTGAAGGGGTGGCCGAATAGGTAGGTTTCTCCCTCCAAAGGCTGTTTGTGACTCTCTCCAAAGGGCTGGTAATGATTCGGCCATCTTTGTGTCTCCCTCCAAATGGTTTTGTTGCACAAACATTTGAAAAGCTAGGACATATCTTGACATATCTCGAGCTCCCGATATTGGATTGACACAATTCAACATGCATTGGAAAGCTAGGAGATAGGAGAACAAGTTTCATGAAGACTTCTTGACCTAGTTATGCTTGTATCCTGCTCGAAAATAGCAAACAATCTGACAGACTTTTTTTTGGTGATGAATCTGCCCAATGGAGAGTGATTTGGTTGGAACTCTTCGTTTTGGCAAACTCATGCTTTCTCTCCATGTGTTTGCCACCCATTTTCAAGTTTCCCTCCAAAGTGTAGGGACATGACCCTTAGGGTGGTGAGCTGGCATGTGTAGGTGGAGCTAAAGTGAGCTGGTTGAGCTTAGAGTGAGCTGGATTGATCTGAGCTAGCTAGCTGAAAGAGCTAGCTCAATCTTCAAGCTGATTCGAGCTATTCCGAGCTTACTTTAGCTAGGTGAGTTGATCCTTCAAGCTTGTGAGCTCCTTTAGAATGCTTAAGTTTTGAGCTTACCCGAGCTTCTATTGGACTCCTTGAGCTAATGCAAGCTGCCTTGAATGTATTGGAGCTAATTAGAGCTTGTTCCGAGATCTTTGAGCTTCTTTGAGCTTGTGCCTTTATACTTAGTACCTAAAGAGAACAACAAACAATGTGTGAGGTGAAATAAAGCTAAAATATGATGCATGCTTAAGTATAAAGATGCAATGCAATGCAAACATAAATGATTTGAAACTAAGTACAAAAATTCAATTTTCCCTCCATGTAGTTACCGCCCATTCAAGTTCCCTCCAAAGTGTAAGGGCTTGTTCCTTAGGAGAGGACATGACCCTTGAGGTGGTGAGCTGGAAAGTGTAGGTGGAGCTGAAGTGAGCTGGATTAGCTTGGTGTAAGCTGGATTGAGCTGAGCTACTTAGCTGAATGAGCTAGCTCGATCTTTGAGTTTGTTTTGAGCTTCCTTGAGCTGCCCTTAGCTAGGTGAGCTAGTCCTTTAAGCTTGTGAGCGTCCTTAAAATGCTCTCCTTTGTCTTTGAGTTGATCCGAGCTGCTTTGAATGTCCTTGAGCTGTTCCAAGCTGTTCTTACACTTCGTGAGCTATTCCGAGCTTCCTTGTAAGGTCTTTGAGCTATCTCGAGCTTATGCCTTCATCCATAGTACTTAAAGAAACAATAAACAATGTGCGACCCGAAATAAAGCTATAATAAGATGCATGCTTAAGTATATAGATGCAATGCAATGCAAACATACTTAAATAAGTACAAACTAAGTAAAGATGTGGATTAATATATTATTTAGGCAGACTTAGGTAATATAAGGACCTATGTGCATAAGCACAATCTTTAATATAATATGCATAATATAAACTATGTAAATGTCATTATAAGGTATGTTATGCAACCAAAGTAAATTAAGTGTGCCATGAATAATATATATAAGTAAAAGATGTGTAAGGGTTTTAAAAGATCCCTTTTCTTTCATCCCGAAGATTAGAGATGAAAGGATGTTGATGAATAGATGCCAAGGCTGGATTGTAGTATCAGTAGTCCTAGTACGAAATCCATGGAAATATCAACCCATGTGACACGGAAGCCAGGATCTAAGAATTACCTCAAAATCTAGGAACCCTCTAGATCGCAATTAGTCTAGCAAACTCACTAATATGATCCGAGAAAACCCCACACTCTAAGTTCAGCAAACCGATAATAAAGCATGATCTTGATGTAGAAAACGAGATAGGATAAATTTGACAGTGGCAGTGTTGGATAGATTTGTCCTTGGTACCCTCCTAATCGCAATTGAATAGGCAAACACCTGCAAACGGCATGAATCTCTCTGATGAATGGATGATGACGAGATAGATATTGTAGGATATTTTGTCCTTGGCACCCTCTTAGATGAGATTATATAAGCAAGAAACCTCAAGCGGCTCTAACCCACCCTCCTAAACGCAATTACCTAGGCAAGCAAGAGTGTGAAGATGATCTTCATCACAAGAACTTAACGAACTTATGTTGAAGAAGACTTCTAATACGGAAAATAATAAGGCGAATTCATCTACCTTGAAAATAAAATAGCCCATGGCCAAAGGTTTTTGTAACTCAAAACTTCATGATGTTCTTATTAATGAAGCAAATATGCCTTTAAATAGGCTACAAATGAAGAGTTCAACAAATGAAGAGTTCAACTTAAATTAGGAAAAGTAAACATAATAATAAAATAAATAAACATATTTTATCTAACCTAAAAAACTAATAAATAAATAATAAATCTAATCCTAAATCATCTAAATATCTTCATAAAGAATCCTAGATTAAATTTAAGTACAAATAATCAAGAAAATTATTGAAAATTCGTAATAAATAATATTTCCCGTAATAAATCCGTATAGAGATTTCTGCTCGCATAGTCTTCACTAAAACGGACATAACTTGAGCTCCCGACGTCAAATTATTGCGTTTCAAGATGCATTGGAAAGCTAAGAGACCTACGAATATGTTTGAAGAAGACATGTAGACTCATAAGTGCCCGGATCCCATCCAATAATTCGATGCAAGTCGGCTGAAATTCCAGACTTATAAAACAGCTTCAACTCTTTGGCTACAATGCATCATTTTAGCCCCCATACATGTATCATTCTCCCCCTGTTGAAAACGATTCGTCCATGATCTTAAGATTTGTTGATCACAACCTTCAAGTCTCTTGAGATGTCTCCAGGAATGAAATATTAAAACTAGGATCTATATAGAGAATTATATGTATTTTCTTTTTTCTCAACTACTAAAAAAACAATAAAAGATAATTGTTTTAAACACCTAAACCAAAGCTCTGATTACCAATTGATACGGAAGCTATGATCCAAGAATTACCTCAAAATCTAGGAACCCTCTAGATCGCAATTAATCTAGCAAACTCACTAATATGATCAGAGAAAACCCCAAACTCTAAGTTTAGCAAACCGATAATAAAGCATGATCTTGATGTAGAAAATGAGATAGGATGAATTTGACGGTGGCGGTGTTGGATAGATTTGTCCTTGGCACCCTCCTAATCGCAATTGAATAGGCAAACACCTGCAAACGGCACGAATCTCTCCGATGAATGGATGATGACGAGATAGATGTTGTAGGATATTTTGTCCTCGGTACCCTCTTAGACGCGATTATCTAAACAAGCAACGACAAGCGGCTCTAACCCACCCTCCCAGATGCAATTACCTAGGCAAGCAAGAGTGTGAAGATGATCTTCATCACAAGAACTTGACGAACTTATGTTGAAGAAGACTTTTAATACGAAAAATAACAAGGCAAATCCATCTACCTTGAAAATAAAATGGCCCATGGCCAAAGGTTTTTGTAACTCAAAACTTCATGATGTTCTTCTTATTAATGAAGCAAATATGCCTTTAAATAGGCTACAAATGACGAGTTCAACTTAAATTAGGAAAAGTAAACATAATAATAAAATAAATAAACATATTTTATCTAACCTAAAAAACTAATAAATAAATAAATCCAAATCTAATCTTAAATCATCTAAATATCTTCATAAAGAATCCTAGATTAAATTTAAGTACAAATAATCAATAAAATTATTGAAAATTTGTAATAAGTAATATTTCCCGTAATAAATCCGTATAGAGATTTCTGCTCGCATAGTCTTCACTAAAATGGACATAACTTGAGCTCCCAACGTCGAATTGATGTGTTTCAAGATGCGTTGGAAAGCTAAGAGACATAAGAATATGTTTGAAGAAGACATGTAGACTCAGAAGTGCCCGGATCCCATCCAATAATTCGATGCAATTCGGCTGAAATTCCAGACTTATAAAACAACTTCAACTCTTTGGCTACAATGCATCATTTTAGCCCCCCATACATGTATCATTCTGCCCCTGTTGAAAACGATTCGTCCCTAATCTTAAGATTTGTTGATCACAACCTTCAAGTCTCTTGAGATGTCTCTAGGAATGAAATATTAAAACTAGGATCTATATAGAGAATTATATATTTTTTCTTATTTCTCAACTACTAAAAAAACAGTAAAAGATAATTGTTTTAAACACCTAAACCAAAGCTCTGATTACCAATTGATACGGAAGCCATGATCCAAGAATTACCTCAAAATCTAGGAACCCTCTAGATCACAATTAATCTAGCAAACTCACTAATATGATCCGAGAAAACCCCAAACTCTAAGTTTAGCAAACCGATAATAAAGCATGATCTTGATGTAGAAAATGAGATAGGATGAATTTGACGGTGGCAGTGTTGGATAGATTTGTCCTTGGCACCCTTCTAATCGCAATTGAATAGGCAAACACCTACAAACGGCAGAATCTCTCCGATGAATGCATGATGACGAGATAGATGTTGTAGGATATTTTGTCCTCAGCACCCTCTTAGACGCGATTATCTAAGCAAGCAACCAAAAGCAGCTCTAACCCACCCTCCTAGACGCAATTACCTAGGCAAACAAGAGTGTGAAGATGATCTTCATCACAAGAACTTGATGAACTTATGTTGAAGAAGACTTCTAATACGAAAAATAACAAGGCAAATCCATCTATGATATGATCTCGACTATGAGTTTTGAATCATATATATGAATGCCCGATCGTGATTCTAGTAAGAACTCTGCAGTGCTTTGAATGTATTCTGAAATTACTCAAACAACAATGTAAGTAGAAATAGATAAATAAGAAATAGAAATAATGGGATGAAAGATATGTAGAAGGGGTGTAGGAAGAGTGATAGTTGTGATTATGGAAGAAAAAAAAAATAAAAGATGAAAATGTAGGTGAAGATGATGGGGTGTTGGCGTTAAGATGAAGAAATTCAAAGGATGGATTGTGACCCCCTAACTATAAAGAGTTAGGAACCAGCAATATAATAAAGTGGAAATGAAGTGGTAGGATATGGAACGTGACCCACTAGCTATAGATGAGCTAGGAACCAACGCTATAACAAAAGGGAAATGGATGAAGACTACAAGACTAACTTGAAGCCGATAAAGTTCCACAAGAGAACAAGAATGAAAGCAATCTTTCAAAGATGTTTTATATATTCAAAGTGTGTCTTACAATGATCCTAAAGATGCCTATTTATAGTAGAAGTAGGCAGAATATGAAAAGGTGTTACAAGAAAGATGAATGCTCATCTTAATGCACTTGAATACACATGAATGCTTTGTCCTTTCTTCTCATCTTCAAAGCTGATTAGTTTAGACAAATTGAGGTTGAATTTAGTCATATTTTCGTCCAAATTAAGAAGGACTCTTGGGCTGCCTTGTTTTGCTATCATATGAAGAGAAAGGGGATGAATGTGGACAAGGATGAATGTAGACATCCTTGCTGTCCAGTTTAAGTGCAACTCTTCATCTTCCAAGCTGATTAATATGACTTGAATGTCATAAAAGGTGAGTTTCATCCAGCCTTCATTTCATGTCTCCTCAATGAATTTTGAAACCCCCACTTGAATGGTGATAACATCAACCTTGAATGCCTTGAATTTGCTGAATTAAGATGGCCATCAATTGCTTGTCTCTTGGTAGAAGATGAAAGAACTCTTCCTTGGCTCAAATTCATTCAAATCATCCATGCATAAAATTCCCGTAATAAAAATTTCAGCCTGCACTGTCTTCAGTAAATCATTCGTATCTCAAGCTCCCGATATCGGATTGAGGTGATTCAAAAGGCATTGGAAAGCTAAGAGATGGAGGAATAACGTCCAATTGATTTCTGGATCCAAACACGTCTGTATCGCATCCAGAATTGGAAGACATTCTGCTGATATTCTTGCATCTGGTAAAACCGTTCATCTTCCCTCATGCACCTAGACACAAAGGTAAACTTTATTCAATCTTTAATTGAAAACATGCATGTAAACAATTAAGAGTTAGTTTAATAAATGAGCTAGTTTGATGAATGAACTAGTTTAATTAATGAACTAACTTTATTCAATGAACTAATAATCTTGAATGAACTAGTTTAATCAATGAACTACTTAGTTAAATGAAGTGTATAACTAAATGAACTACATGTTTAAATGCAACGCATGCTTTAATGAACAACATGTTTATTGAATGCAATGAATGTTATGCAAACTTTAAATACTCATGCAAATTCATGCATAAGCAAAGTAAAGTGTTCCTCCCTTATTATTTCTTCTTTCTCACGTCCCAAGCTTGATGTAAACATATTTTCCATGGCTGCTTGGAACTCCTTGGTCCTTGCTCGAGTAATGGGGCCACCTGGGTACTTCTCTGGGTCTTTTCCATTGACGTTCATATCAGTCCCTCCCTCTTTAAGGCGATTTGTCCCCAAATCGTCATCTACATCATAAGGAGATAGGTCAGCAACATTGAAGGTTGCACTAACATTAAACTCACCTGGAAGATCTAATTGATAGGCATTGTCATTGATCTTCTTGACTATTTGGAATGGTCCATCTCCCCGAGGCATTAATTTGGACTTTCGTTGAGCCGAACCTTTCTTTCCTCATGTGCAGCCACACCCAATCCCCTGGCTCAAAGGAAATTCGCTTCGACCCTTATTTGCTTGCTGCTCATATTGCTTGGTTCGTTTTTCAATGTTCTCCCGCACTTGTTGATGAAGCTTCTTAACAAATTCAGCTTTATTAAGTCCATCTTTATTCACAATTTGATCAGCGGGTAATGGTAACAAGTCTATCGGTGTTAATGGATTGAATCCATACACCACTTCAAAAGGCGTGCGCCCTGTAGTACTATGGATCGAACGGTTGTATGCAAACTCCACATGTGGTAAACTCTCCTCCCATGTTTTCAAATTCTTCCTAATGATGGATCGAAGTAACATAGAAAGTACTCGGTTCACCACTTCAGTTTGGCCATCCGTTTGAGGGTGGCAAGTGGTGGAGAATAGTAACTTAGTACCAATCTTACTCCATAGGGCTCTCCAAAAGTGACTTAAGAACTTCACATCCCGATCAGACACAATAGTTCTTGGTATGCCATGTAACCTTAAGATTTCCCTGAAAAACAAAGTAGCAATATGTGAGGCATCATTAGTTTTGTTACAGGGAATGAAATGAACCATTTTGGAGAATCTATCCACAACTACAAAGATGGAATCTTTGTTATTCTTGGTACGTGGAAGCCCTAGCACAAAATCCATTGAAATATCCATCCATGGTGCTTCCGGTATGGGTAGTGGTGTGTAAAGTCCATGTGGCATGACTTTAGATTTGGCCTTCCTGCAAGTGATGCATCGCTCACACAACCTCTCCACATCTCGTTTCATTTTAGGCCAATATAGGTGCTCTTGAAGTATAGCCAAAGTCTTTGCTATCCCAAAATGTCCCATTAATCCTCCTCCATGAGCTTCCTTAGTTAGCAATTCACGCATGGAACCTTGAGGGATGCATAGTCTTCCTTCCTTAAATAGGAAACCATCATGCTTATAGTATTTTTCAATTGACCCTTTCTCACAAGCTTTGTAAATCTCTCCAAAATCAGAGTCAGAGACATATAAGTCTTTAATAAAAACAAAACCCAATAACTTAGATTCCAAAGTGTTTAAAAGAATATACCTCCGTGACAATGCATCGGCAACTATATTCTCCTTACCTTTCTTGTACTTGATAACATATGGGAAAGTTTCAAGAAACTCCACCCATTTGGCATGCCTTTTGTTGAGTTTATGCTGCCCCGGATATGTTTCAATGCCTCATGATCAGTGTGAATGATGAACTCCTTAGGCCAAAGGTAATGTTGCCATGTTTCCATTGCCCTCACAAGAGCATACATCTCCTTGTCATAGGTAGGGTAATTAAGCGTAGCTCCACTTAATTTTTCACTGAAATAGGCTATAGGACGTCCACCTTGAGACAAAACTGCTCCAATTCCTACACCTGATGCATCACATTCAATTTCAAAAGTTAGATTAAAATCAGGTAGAGCAAGTAAAGGGGCATGTATTAAACAATCTTTAATGCTATTAAAGGACTTCTCTTGATCTTCCACCCAAAAGAATTTAGAATTCTTCTTAATAACACTTGTTAGTGGGGCGGCTATGGTGCTGAAGTTGGGGACGAATCTTCGATAAAAACTTGCAAGTCCATGGAAGCTCCTAACTTGAGAAATGCTTGCTGGTCGTGGCCACTCTTCAATGGCTTTAACCTTCTCTCTTTGTCCACCTCCAAGCCTTCAGAACTCACAACGAAACCTAGGAAAACAACCCTGTCAGTACAAAATGTACATTTTTGTAAGTTAGCAAACAGTTTTTCCTTCCTCAAAACTAGCAAAACTGACCTTAAATGTTGAACATGTTCTTCCATGGTTTTACTATAGATTAGAATGTCATCAAAGTAAACCACACAAAACTTACCCAAGAATGGCCTAAGAACATGATTCATTAACCTCATAAACGTGCTTGGAGCATTAGTTAAGCCAAAAGGCATAACCAACCACTCATAAAGGCCTTGCTTAGTTTTGAATGCTGTTTTCCACTCATCACCTTCCCGCATTCGTATTTGGTGGTAACCACTTTTAAGATCAATCTTGGAAAAGAGGTTAGAACCACTAAGCTCATCTAACATGTCATCTAAGCGAGGAATAGGGTGACGATACTTTACTTACTGTAATTTTGTTTACCGCTCGGCAGTCCACACACATGCGCCAAGTTCCATCCTTCTTTGGCACAAGTAGAACCGCACGGCACATGGGCTAAGGCTTTCCCTCACGTAGCCTTTTGACATCAACTCAGATACTTGCCTTTGCAACTCCTTAGTTTCTTCGGGGTTGCTTGATGCACGCTGGTCGGTTTGGAATGACGGCTCGGGAACAAAGTCTATTTGATGTTCTATGCCACGAATAGGTGGCAGCCCACTTGGTATTTCCTCCGGAAATAGGTCATCAAACTCCTGCAATAAAGACACAACAAAAGCAGGCAAATTTTGATCAAGGTAGTTAGTATTCAAGAAATTTTCCTTGTACATGAGCACAAGTGCTTCCTTTGCTGTCATTAAACTCTTTTTCAACTCTCTCTTTTAGAAAGAATGCTGATTTTCCTTCCCTCATTTTGATCACACTCCTTTGCTTTTACCTCCATTTTGGTCTCTCTCTCTTTGGCTTTTTCAATTTTTTCCTCTCAATAAAATTTGGTCTTCATGTATTTGTTTTGGAGAAAGTGGGGCTAAAGTGATCTTCTTTGCTTCATGGGTGAACGTATACCGGTTGGTATACCCGTCATGGATCACTCGCCTATCAAATTGCCAAGGCCTTCCAAGTAATAAATGGCTTGCGTGCATTGGAACGACATCGCATAATACCTCGTCTTTGTACTTCCCAATAGAAAAAACAATTCGAACTTGTTTGGTCACCTTGAGTTCTCCTCCATCGTTGAGCCATTGTAGCTTATAAGGTTGTGGATGCTTTGTTGTTGCCAAGCCAAGTGTATCTACCATTAAGGTACTAGCAACATTAGTGCAACTACCACCATCAATAATAACAAAGCATACCTTTCCTCCAACATGGCAACGAGTATGGAAGATATTTTCTCGTTGTTCATTTCCTCCAACGGATTGTATGCGTTTAGGCTTCTTTTGACAACAAGAACCTCTCCTTCCACGCCATACTCTAATTCTTCTTCTTCGATGGCAACATCTTCATTCTCATCCTCTTCTTGTTCCGATTCAACTTCTCCATCATCTCGAAGAAGCATGGTGTTGCGGTTCGGACATTGGCTTGCAATGTGTCCACGCCCCAAACACTTAAAACATTGTATGTCACGGAACGATTTGGAGTAGCGGTAGTCTTACCCTTGCTGGTTTCGACAATGGGCTTACTTCCTTTCGGTGGTCCTCCTTTTTTCGTGGGACGATATTGGAGGAGTCTTCTTGTATGAACTTTGCCCCCATTTTGATGTTGAACTCCCATAAGATCGTGTGGCACCCTTTCTTTTGAGCTGTTTTTCCACTTTCATGGCCATATGCACCATGTCTTCCATCTCCACATAATGTTGCAACTCGACCACGTTCGCAATGTCCGGATTTAGTCCCGCTAGGAATCTTGCCATTGTGGCTTCTCGATCCTCGTCGATGTTGGCTCGAATCATGGACACCTCCATCTCTTTGTAGTAATCTTCAACACTTGGTTACCTTGTGAAAGATTTTGAAGACGGTTGAATAACTCTCGATGGTAGTGGGTTGGAATGAATTGCCTTCGCATCACCGCTTTCATTTCATCCCATGTAGTGATAGGATGTTCTCCATTGCGTCTCCTACTTGATGTCAATTGATCCCACCATATTAGTGCATAATCCGTAAACTCAATGGCAGCGAGTTTTACCTTTTTAAGCTCTGAATAGTTATGGCACTCAAAAATGTGCTCAACCTTCTTTTCCCATGCAAAATAGGTTTCAGGATCCGTTCTTCCTTGAAAAGGAGGAATGGTAATCTTGATGTTGCTGAGATTATCGTCTACTCGTGGTCGAGCTCTCTGGCCTTGTTGTACCATGCTATGTTGGGATACTTGATCTTGCACATCATCTACTTCAACTTCTTCAGGATACTCCTCATTACCCTGATTAGCTTGTGAAATTTCAAGCTGGTCTATTCGTTCAATTAGGGGCTCCAATTGCTCTTGGATCATTTTGGCCATTGCTTGAAGCATAGCCTGATTTTGCAAATTGGGAACTCCTTCACCACTATGACCAGATCTTTGTGACATGTTAGATAAAGAAACAAAAGAAATTAAACCTTACTAACACAAAATCTCACCTTTCCACTCCAAAGAAAATGCACTCACACTCGTGTTTCACTCAGGGTTAGGCTTTTCCCTTTAATGCACACTCATGCCTTTTACCACTCGTGCTTTATTTTCAAGTCCTTTTGGGAACTTCCTCAAGGCTTACAAGTGTCTCGTGGACTTGGCTGAAACAATTCTAGCTTGGTAGGAGAATGATGAATAATAAAAGGAGAATGGCTTCAAAAAGAAAGAATTACTAAGAATAGGTAAAGGAATTTGTAATTCAGCAATAAGAAATGATGTATTGTAATTTTTTAAACAAGAATAGATTGCTCCCTCCCTCTTTAAGATTTTTTTTTTTTTTTTTTTTTTACTAACCCGGAGAGAGAAAAATAATACGCTTACTGAATCGTCTAGGCTCTGATACCAAATGATATGATCTCGACTATGAGTTTTGAATCATATATATGAATGCCCGATCGTGATTCTAGTAAGAACTCTGCAGTGCTTTTGATGTATTCTGAAATTACTCAAACAACAATGTAAGTAGAAATAGATAAATAAGAAATAGAAATAATGGGATGAAAGATATGTAGAAGGGGTGTAGGAAGAGTGATAGTTGTGATTATGGAAGAAAAAAATAAAAGATGAAAATGTAGGTGAAGATGATGGGGTGTTGGCGTTAAGATGAAGAAATTCAAAGGATGGATTGTGACCCCCTAACTATAAAGAGTTAGGAACCAGCAATATAATAAAGTGGAAATGAAGTGGTAGGATATGGAACGTGACCCACTAGCTATAGATGAGCTAGGAACCAACGCTATAACAAAAGGGAAATGGATGAAGACTACAAGACTAACTTGAAGCCGATAAAGTTCCACAAGAGAACAAGAATGAAAGCAATCTTTCAAAGATGTTTTATATATTCAAAGTGTGTCTTACAATGATCCTAAAGATGCCTATTTATAGTAGAAGTAGGCAGAATATGAAAAGGTGTTACAAGAAAGATGAATGCTCATCTTAATGCACTTGAATACACATGAATGCTTTGTCCTTTCTTCTCATCTTCAAAGCTGATTAGTTTAGACAAATTGAGGTTGAATTTAGTCATATTTTCGTCCAAATTAAGAAGGACTCTTGGGCTGCCTTGTTTTGCTATCATATGAAGAGAAAGGGGATGAATGTGGACAAGGATGAATGTAGACATCCTTGCTGTCCAGTTTAAGTGCAACTCTTCATCTTCCAAGCTGATTAATATGACTTGAATGTCATAAAAGGTGAGTTTCATCCAGCCTTCATTTCATGTCTCCTCAATGAATTTTGAAACCCCCACTTGAATGGTGATAACATCAACCTTGAATGCCTTGAATTTGCTGAATTAAGATGGCCATCAATTGCTTGTCTCTTGGTAGAAGATGAAAGAACTCTTCCTTGGCTCAAATTCATTCAAATCATCCATGCATAAAATTCCCGTAATAAAAATTTCAGCCTGCACTGTCTTCAGTAAATCATTCGTATCTCAAGCTCCCGATATCGGATTGAGGTGATTCAAAAGGCATTGGAAAGCTAAGAGATGGAGGAATAACGTCCAATTGATTTCTGGATCCAAACACGTCTGTATCGCATCCAGAATTGGAAGACATTCTGCTGATATTCTTGCATCTGGTAAAACCGTTCATCTTCCCTCATGTACCTAGACACAAAGGTAAACTTTATTCAATCTTTAATTGAAAACATGCATGTAAACAATTAAGAGTTAGTTTAATAAATGAGCTAGTTTGATGAATGAACTAGTTTAATTAATGAACTAACTTTATTCAATGAACTAATAATCTTGAATGAACTAGTTTAATCAATGAACTACTTAGTTAAATGAAGTGTATAACTAAATGAACTACATGTTTAAATGCAACGCATGCTTTAATGAACAACATGTTTATTGAATGCAATGAATGTTATGCAAACTTTAAATACTCATGCAAATTCATGCATAAGCAAAGTAAAGTGTTCCTCCCTTATTATTTCTTCTTTCTCACGTCCCAAGCTTGATGTAAACATATTTTCCATGGCTGCTTGGAACTCCTTGGTCCTTGCTCGAGTAATGGGGCCACCTGGGTACTTCTCTGGGTCTTTTCCATTGACGTTCATATCAATCTACCTTGAAAATAAAATGGCCCATGGCCAAAGGCTTTTGTAACTTAAAACTTCATGATGTTCTTCTTATTAATGAAGCAAATATGCCTTTAAATAGGCTACAAATGACGAGTTCAACTTAAATTAGGAAAAGTAAACATAATAATAAAATAAATAAACATATTTTATCTAACCTAAAAAACTAATAAATAAATAAATAACAAATCTAATCCTAAATCATGTAAATATCTTCATATAGAATCCTAGATTAAATTTAAGTACAAATAATCAATAAAATTATTGAAAATTCGTAATAAATAATATTTCCCGTAATAAATCCCTATAGAGATTTCTACTCGCATAGTCTTCACTAAAACAGACATAACTTGAACGTCGAATTGATGCATTTCAAGATGCGTTTGAAAGCTAAGATACAGAAGACATGTAGACTCAGAAGTGCCCGGATCCCATCCGAAAATTCGATGTAAATCGGCTGAAATTCCAGACTTATGAAACAGCTTCAACTCTTTGGCTACAATGCATCATTTTAGCCCCCCATACATGTATCACCATGGCTCATTTGGAATAGGTAAAGACATATACATTCCATGGGGCATAACTCTTGATTTAGATCTCTTGCACACAAGGCACAGCTCACATAACTTTTCAACTTCCCTCTTCATTTTTGGCCAAAAGAGGTGTTCCTTCAGTGTATGTAAGGTCTTGTCTACCCTTAAATGTCCCATGAGTCCTCCTTCATGTGTTTCTCATACCAAAACTTCTCGAATGGAACTTTTGGGAATGCAAAGTCGACCTTGTTTGAAAAGAAACCCATCGTGCTCGTAATATCTATCATGTGCACGTGTTTCACACAACTTATACTTTTATCCAAAGTCAAGGTCAGTAGCATAGAGTTCCTTTATAAATGAAAACCCAAGTAATTTGGAATTCAAGGAGTTGAGTAGGATGCACCTTCTTGATAATGCGTCAGCCACAACGTTGTCCTTACCGTTCTTGTAGTGAATGACATAAGGAAATGATTCAAGGAACTCTATCCACTTGAAATGTTGTTTGTCTAGTTTATGTTGTCCCTTAATATGCCTTAGGGCATCATGATCTGTGTGGATAACGAACTCCTTAGGCCATAGATAGTGCTGCCATGTCTCGAGTACTCGAATGACTGTGTACATTTATCATAAGCGGGATAATTCAATGTAGCACCATTGAGTTTCCCACTGAAACATGAAATTTGGCGTCATTCTTCTGTCAACACAGCATCTATCCCAATTTCGGGCGCATCACATTCTACCTCAAAAGTTTTGTCAAAATTCGGCAATGCAAACAAAGGTGCCTCGGTTAAACACTTCTTCACTTCTATTAATGCATCTTCTTGTTCTTCACCCCATTGGAAGACTGAATTCTTCTTTATGATTTTGATTAAGGGGCAATAATAGAACTGAAATTAGGCACGAACTATCAACAAAAGCTTGCCAAACCATGAAAACTTCTCACTTGACTAATGTTGGTGGGTCTCGGCCATTCCTGTATGGCAGTGATCTTTTCAGGATCTACCTTCAAACCCTGTGAACTCACAATAAATCCTAAGAAAGTAAGTTCGTTAGAGCAGAAAACACATTTCTTAAGATTGGCATAGAGTTGCTCATCCCTCAAAGTTTTAAGAACAGACCTGAGATGTTGCTCATGTTCCTCCAAGTTCTTGCTGTATACTATGATGTCATCAAAATAAACAACACAAAACTTACCAATATAAGGTCTTAACAAATGGTTCATTAACCTCATGAACGTGCTTAGAGCATTGGTTAAACCGAAGGGCATAACCATCCGTTATATAATCCTTGCTTTATTTTGAACGTTGTTTTCCATTTGTCTCATTCTCTCATGTGAATCTGATGATATCCACTCTTGAGATCAACTTTGGAGAAGATGCTTGCACCACTTAATTCATCCAACATATCATCTAACTGAGTAATGGGATGTCGATATCTGATGGTGATCTGGTTCACAGCACGACAATCTACGCACATCCTCTATGTTCCATCTTTCTTTGGAACCAAAAGAACTGGCACAGCACACAGACTCAAACTTTCTTTGATGTAACCTTTCTCCATCAATTCTCTAATTTAACACTAAAGTTCCTTTGTTTCTTTTGGATTACTCCTATAAGCCGGACGGTTTGGAATAGTGGCTCCTGGCATGAAATCAATCTGATGCTCGATTCCTCGAATTGGTGGTAACCCACTAGAAATCTCTTCAGGAAAAAGATCTTTGAAATTTTGTAAAAGAGAAGAAATAGGAAGAGGGAAAATCCTCAGATAAGTTAGCATTAAAAAGACTCTCTTTGTACATAAGTACAAGAAGAGTTTGATGTGCTGAAAGATGTTTTCTGATTTCCCTCCCGTTGGCATATATGTTCATCTTTTGACTATTTTCCTTCTTGCTCTCCTTTTTGCTTTCATTCCATGCTTTAATTGGATTTGATCCTGATGTACTTGGCTTGGGCTTAACAATGTCAAAATGAACTTCTTTCCTTTGAACACGAAAGAGTAGCGATTAGTGAATCCATCATGGGTGGCTCGTTTACCAAACTGCCATGGTCGCCCTAACAAGAGGCGGCTCGCACTCATGGGCACTACATCACACAATGCTTCATCCTTATAATTTCCAATTGAGAATGTAATCCATACTTACTTGTTGTCCTTTAGTTCGCCTCCCTCGTTCAACCATAGTAACTTGTAGGGACTTGGATGTTTAGTTGTCTTTAAGCCAAGTCGTTCCACCATCATAGTACTCGGCATGTTGGTGCAACTTCCTCCATCCGATGATCATGGAGCATATTTTGTCATTCACATGGCATCGGGTGTAGAAGATGTTCTCCCTTTGCCGGTCATCATCCTTAGCTTGTAGGCTTAATGTTCTTTTAACAACAAGAACCTTGTTGGAAGTAGATGGAAAAGAATCTTGTGCCATTGGTTAGTGATGAAATAAGAAAATGAAAAAACCTTACCAATTTGCACTCAACAAATCCTCACAGTTCCTCCAAAGAAAATTACACTCTACTCATGCTCGTGTTTGCACTCTGGGATGTTATTTGGCTTTTATTATCCCCTTCTGATCTCACACTCTCAATTTGCCTTTTTCCACTCCTTTCTCTCTTATAAAGTTCCTTAAGGAACTTACTCAAGACTTAGGTAAGTATTGTATCTTGTGCGTCGTTGAAATGTTAGTTTAAGAAGAAAAGGAAGAATGGTGAAAAGGTAAGTTTAGAATAGAAAGGGTAAAAAGAAAGGGTTACTTACTTGGCAAGAAACTCACAACCTTTATTGACCAACAATCAAAGTCTTGAAGAAGTTGACTTCAGGGATGATGTTGATGTTCAAGATGATGTTGTTGTGCTTTTCACCCTTGAACTTGTGCCATCCAAACTTCTTTTCTTCTTCTTCTTCTTTTCTTTTTTTTGAACAAATTGAAATGACAAAGGATAGTCACTTACAAATTCTTTTTGCTTTTCTTGAATCGAGCTTCACTTGATGAACTTGCTTCTTCCACCAAAAGCTCTGATTACCATATGATATTCTCCGTCCTTGATGCTATTGGAGACGGCTTCTTTGATTGTTGGATCTAGGGAGGAAGCAAGAAACTTGCATGCAAGATAGGCTTGAAAGAACGAAACGTACTTTAATGGTGGCTGCGGAAGATGGTAAGTTTGGTGAATGGGAATGGTGAAGATAGTATCTTAAAGAATCAAGGAAGAAACTAGGCTATAGAGATCCAAACCCCGAACCTTATTGGTAAGAGGCTGCCTTGGTACGTTGGAACCTTCAATTTGATGGCATGGAAGCAAACCTAGGGCTTTAAACTTGAACAAGGAAGTTAGGCGCAAATCTGAAAATTCAATAGAAACTAGTTTGAGGTTTCTTGAAATTTTCAGAATTAAAGCTGGAAAATTAAAGAAACAAGGTGAAGATGATAGATTAGATGATGAATAATAAGAATGAAAATAAAAAGATAGAAATAAAGATAGATAAAATAAACCCGAAAACTTCCAGCTTTGTTTATGGAGATGGCAACAATGGAGTTGAAGAAGAAGATGGCTATGGCGTGATGGTTTAACAGATGTCCCACGGAACCCTCCTACTCCCAATTGAATAGGCAACCTCCGTGATATGGCTTTAAGCCCTCCTACCCGCAATTAGATAGGCAACCCGGAGTGTGAAGATCAGCAACAATCAACCTGGTTAAAACGTTAAAGATGGCTTCTAGACAAGTTTACCGAACAATTGCAAACACGTATTCAAAGAATACTAAAATCTCAAAAGAGAACTTCTTATTAATCAATGAAAATCTGAAAAACAAAGAAGAAAGCATCATCCTTTTATAGATGAAGGATGGCTTTAACCTAAAGTTAAGAATGAATAAAATAAACAAAGAAACATGGCCCATTAAATTGGACTTGATCTAACAGCTTAATCTCTAAAACATAATTTAAATGTTAATAATTAGGTTGGGCTAAGTCTAATTCGTCCAAAAGCTTTATATAAATTAGCTTTTGGGTTGAATTTACAAAACCCCGTAGTTAAGCCCGTATCCAGTTTTCCGCTTGCGCAGTCTTTAGTAAAATGAACGTATCTTGATCTTCTGATGTCCGATTGACTCATTTCAAGATGCGTTTGAAAGGTAACTGAATGACGGTTAATTTGTTAGAAGATAACTCGACCCAGAAATGCCTGGATCCCAACCGAAATTTCATCTCAAGTTGGCTGATGCTCTAGCTTTGCAAAACTGTTTTAGTTTCTTATCTAAAATGCATATCTGCACACCTCCTAAGCATGGATCATTTTAGACCTTGTTTGTTTGCTTCGAGCAACTTCAACTTCTTGTCCAATGTGAGTAATTTTACCCCTCTCACGCATGTATCACTTATAGATGTCTTTAGGGGATGGTAGAAAAGGACTTGGACCCGTTGGTTATAAAGAACCAAGAACTCAAAGTATCAAGGTGGATAGGAAGGTTGACGCCACAAGTACAAGTACTTGATAAGTCGATAAAGTTTTAAAAAGAACTAAAAGAGAAAAAATTCTCACAAATGAAAATTTTTATTATGAATGAGATGTTTACAAAATGAAAATACAACTTATATTTATAGTGGATGAAAGGGCATGGCCGAAAAGGCCCTTAACTATTCGGCTAGTGATGGTGTCTCCCTCCAAAGGGATTTTGATGAGATCATGGCGTCACCACCACCATTGCACCTGGAGGAATTTCTCTTAGTTCCCATTATTCATGCAAGGGCAAGGAAATTTAGAGATGCAGTCAGCAACAAGTGCAATCATACATGGAAGATTATTGAAGCTGTCGAAGTTGAATCAATGCCCCACAACGTGGAAGATTCATACAACGTGAAAGGGAGTCCATGCAACGTGTTGCTTGTTTATTTCTGATGTATATGTTACATTTGATTATTATAATTTTAGTATGCAAATGTTTTCTATTATGTTGTTTATTGTTTATTTTACAGCACTAGAGTTCGTTGAATCATATATCATATATTTATTATATTTAGCATGCATCATATTACCTTGCTTTATTTCTGATCATATTTCTCGTATTTACGGTGTTATGCAAGGACAATGAATAGACACATTATTAGGGTGATTCAGAGAATTATGACTATTGGAGAGGCGCTTGCTTGAGGTGCTTGCTTACGTTCACATGGAAATTGACATGCTTGCTTACGTTCACAAAGGACGGCAATTCTAGAGAGGTGCTTGCTTACATTCACATGGAAATTGACATGCTTGCTTACATTCACATGAAAATTGACATGCTGACTTATTATTACATTGGCGACAAAGGCACACATTTCAATGTTTGTTTTTTTTATTTATGTTATACCTGAATTTTGACCGAGCTTAATAATAAGTAAATAATAAATAATAAGTAAATAATAGATAAATAAATATCCCAAATAAATAGTCAAAAAGTCCATGTTTAAAAGTCCAAATACATATAAAGTACCCAAAAGCCCAAAATACAAATCTAAAGGCCCAATTTATGTTCAATATCCCATTTCAATATCCAACAAACACAAAACCCATTTTCCGCCCATTTATAACAAATTCTGGGTAAAAGTGACCCAAAAAGCACATTTGTGCTTCTTTGGCCCACCAAAATGCCATGTGGCATCCGTTCATTGGCCGAATCAAAGCACAAAGATTCTGTTCCCTTTTCCCGCTCACTGTTGATGTCATCCTCCATTTCCCCTATAAATAGCATGAAAGAGAAAGTGTCAAAATTAATGACAACAATAATTACGGCAACAATAACCCAATTATTACGCTAATAATTGAGGAAAAGAAGAATCCAGAGAGTTACATGTTGAAGCTGAAAGGTCATCGGGGAAACTAAACGAATCGTCGTCAGAAATCCAGAGGTCGCCAGGGAAGACGAAGCGCACCACTTCCGGAATTGTCGAAAGGTATCGCATTTCCTCTTTACCTTTTCCCTGTATTAAAATACAAAAAGTTAGATTTCATGTAAAAATAAGAAAAATAGTAAGTAAAATAGCCGTAAACTTATTTTTTTGAGGTGGCCGGAGTATATCCTTAGATGTCAGTGAGGTTAGTGAGAGCCGGTGGAGTTGAAAATGTGATATTCGGGTAGTTTTAGGGGGAAGAAGGGTAACTCAGATGAGTCGGGTAGTAGCCTAGGCCAAAACAGAAAAAAAAATAGGTTTTTTGGGGTATTTTAGGGTTTTGGCACGGTGGCGAAAATCATCATACGGTGGAGGACGATGGCGGAATTAGGGTCACGGTGGTTAGAGAGAGGTTAGGGGTGATCGGAGTTGCAGAGGTGGTCGGAGGTATAAGATCGCCCGAGAAAGGTGACCGGAGACGACGACTGAAAGTGGCCAGCGAACAGGCCGGAAGGGGTTATGGAGGTGGACCTAGATCTAAGGGTGGTGGCTAAGGTGGAGTTTGGCTGGAGTTCTAAGGATTTGTTTGGTTTTGGAAAAAGGGTTAAGAACAAAGGCAAGAGTTTGGGTTTTTTTATCTTAAGAAACAGAGTTGAGGGAATGTTTTGGTGTTTTGGGGATCAAATAGGGGATTTGTGAAAAACAAATGATAAATCTTGGCAAAATGATAAGTTTGATCTTTGGGAAACACAAAGTAAGTGGAGTTTGGTGTTTGTAGAAGATCGAATAGGGAATTTTGGTTGAATTTGGGAAGAACAAGTGATGAACACAAGGCTTTGATCCGTTTTGGGGCTTATTTTCTAGGTTTATGTGTTTGTAAGAGAGAGAACGCGGGAGAATTTGAGGGAGGTGAGAGAGTGGGCTGGTATGAAAATGAAGATTTGGGTTAAAACTTGGACTTTTATAGGATTTTCAAAACGACACCATTTTGGTGCTGGGTTAAGGAAGGATCCGCGTACTCCAAACGGGTCAAATATGACCCGCGCATTTCCATACGGGTTGCTTTTGGTTTTTGCCCAAACCCCTGCATTCTCTCAATTTCTTCACTTTTTCCTTTTAATTTAGCCTTAAAATTTTTAATTTTCTCAATTCGGTCCTCTATTTCCCCTATTTGAACTCTAGACTTTGTAGTTCTTTCAATTGGGTCACCTATATTTTGTATCTGGGCATTTAGATTTGTAATTTCTTCATTTTAGTCCTCATATTAATAAAAGTCAATGTTAATATTCAATTTGTTTTGTTTTAATTATTTATTTAATTATTTCAATTAAATGTTATTAATTTATATGTATGCATATTTTAAATGTAGCATATAGTATGTTTTTTTAGATAATTAAATGCACTTAGATATTAATTAATTGAGCCTTTAGTTTAGGTTTCTTTAATTAGGGTTCAATAATTAAATAGGGTAGATAATTGTAGATATAAAAAATATATTAAATATGATTTTAGAATTCAAATATGGATGGTGTTCCATTGTTTACAATGAGGTGTTATCACATGGATTTCTTTAAATTATATTTAATATATTTCTCACTTAAAATTAATTTTTTTAGCTAAATCAAATAATTCATAATTAATACATTGTAGATAAATTAAATGTATATCGAATAGAATCTTTGAGGTTCAAATCTGGATGGTGTCCCATTGGTTACAATGGGGTGTTATCTTAGCCTTGGTCATAAAGGTGTATATTCGACATACATTTTTACTTATAATTAAATAATAAATTGTTAGAGCCTTAATTAGGACTAGAACTTTAATTAACTAGAAGAATTAACTAATTAGGAATATAATTAATTTAAAGGCTTTAAATATATGGAATGTGTTCAAGAAATTGGCATTTTCACATAAAAGCCATTAAATTAATTAATATTCATAATTTTAAATAACTAATTAATTAGAGCCCCTTTAGGATCGAACTTAAAATGAACAAGACAATAATCAGACATTCATTAAAAACCTTTTATGTTGGAAATTCATTTTTAAATACGAATAGATGTGCCACCTAACGGGGTGCTTTTAATCTTGTATTCGAACAAAATGAATTTCTTTATAAAAGGATATCTGCATTTGGAATTTAAATTCAATTAACAATTATAGATAAATTAAATTCAAATAATTATTCGAAATGCCAAAATGCCACGTAAAATTGAAGGTACCGATAACGGGCGTTCGTAGGGGTACTAATCCTTCCCTACACGTAACCGACTCCCAAACCCAATTTTTAAAGATATAATCTTTGGTTTGATTTAATATAAAGGAAATTTTGATTTAATATAAAGTGTTTTTAAAGATAAATAAAGGAAGATTTGATTTAATATAAAAAACCCTAATTTTCAAGATTAAATCAAAATGGCTAGAAAACCATAGTATTTCAAAAGATCGATCGTCAGGCTATTTTCACACGTATCCCGATTTTCAAAAAAATGGTCGCGACAATTTATTATCCCTTCACACCCCCTAGGAATGTTGGCTGATCACCTCATTTTGTAAAGCCTATAAATAGAGGTTGATTTTTCAATTGTAAGACACACAATGATTTCAGAAAAAAAAATTAAGAGTTTTCTCTTTTGTTCTTTTGAGAACTTTATCGATCCTTCAATTTCTGCTTGTTGAATCAAAACCTTTGATATCTTTGGTTCCTAGTTCTACTTAACTAGTGGGTCAAGTTCCTTATTTTGTTTAGAGACCGTTATAGGGTTTAGGTCACACTTTTAGTGTTGGTTTAATTCTCAAGTCCTAAACTACTTTCTGATACATGCATGAGCGGGTCAAATTACTAATATTGGACAAGAAGCTGAATTTGTTCGATGCAAACAATAATGGCCAAAACAATGCACGCATAGGAGGTCAAAAACGATGCATCTTGGACAAGAAACTGAATCTGTTTGTGAAGTCTGGAAAGTCAGCTAACTTGCGATGAGTTTTCAGATGGGATCCAGGCATTTTTGGGTCCAGTTGTCTCCTAACAGATTGTCCGTCATTCAGTTACCTTTCCAACGCATCTTGAAACGTGTCAATCGGACATCAGGAACTCAAGATACGTCCAATTTACTGAAGACTGCGCATGCAGAAAACTGGATACGGGATTATTACGAGATTTTGTAAAATTCAGCCCAAAAGCTAATATATAAGGCTTTGGACGAATTAAACTTAACCCAACCTAATTATTAACATTTAAATTATGTTTTTAGGGTTTTATATACTTTAGGAACCAGCCACCCTTCTCCCAAGCCGTTAGATCAAGTCCAATTTAATGGACCAGATTTGTTTATTTATTTTATTCATTCTTAGCTTTAGGTTAAAGCCATCCTTCATCTATAAAAGGATGATGCTTTCTTCTTTGTTTGAGAAGATTTCATTGATTAATAAAAAGTTCTCTTTTGAGATTTTAGTATTCTTTGAATACGTGTTTGCAAGTATTCGGAAAACTTGTCTAGAAGCCATCTTCAACGTTTGAACCAGGTTGATTGTTGTTGGTCTTCACACTCCTGCTTGCCTAGGTAATTGCATCTAGGAGGGTGGGTTAGAGCGGCTTGAGGTTGCTTGCTTGGTTAATTGCGATCAAGTGAGTGCCGAGGACATCAACTTCTATTTCGCCAAGTCATCTTCATCTTCAACCTTCACACCATCTTCATCTTCATCTCCATCTCCATCTTTTTTAATCTTTTTATTTATATTCTTATTTCTCATCATCTAATCTATCATATTCACCTGTTTCTTTAATTTTCCAGCTTTAATTCTGAAATTTTCAAGAAACCCCCAACTAGTTTCTCTTGAATTTTCAGATCTGCGCCTAACTTCCTTGTTCGAGTCTAAAGCCCTAAGTTTGCTTCCAAGCCATCAAATTGAAGGTTACCACGTACCAAAGCATACTCTATCATTTGGTATCAGATTTGGGACGATTCTTGACAAGAATTTTGAGTGAAAAACTCAAAAATTAGGGGAAATTCGTCAAATTCAAACGAGTGAATTTTGAGCTGAAAATTTTCATATCAGATCTACACCTTTGGAGGAGTCACCACATAAAATTTGAGAAATTTTTGACAGCGGGAACACCTCGAACGAAGTAGATCAAGTTGCTACAAAATTCCAGGGTTTTCGGGGTTTTTTCTAATTTTCTTTCATTCTTAGCCATTAGTTTTCGTTTGTTTTAGCTTTTATTGCTTCTTACACATCTTCTAACACCTTCTTGTTTCCTTGTGTTAGTAGGACTAAAAGTTGTATACTCTTGTTTCTCCTTGCAACAATAATTCTATTGGTGTCTAACCTTTTCTTTGGATTCTTAAAGCAATTAGGATGTTTTATTCTCTTTTCAACACTCATTATCGTATACCAATAAATATTTTTCGGTCACAATGTAAGATACAAGGTAATCTATATTCTTTAATTATTGATGGTGACAGTCGTGTAAACTTAGTGAGCAGCTTCATTGTTGATGCACTCGATCTACCATACCAAGAACACCCTAAGCCGTATCATCTTCAAGGGTTTAATAGCGGACCTGATATGAAGGTAACCGAACGTTGTTTAATCTCTTTTACTCTTGGAAGCTATTGCGATGATGTATGGTGTGACATGGTTCCTATGGAAGTCACCCACTTGCTATTAGGAAGACCTTGGAAAAATGATCGTGGAGCTGTCCATTGAATAAATACAAATGGATACTCGGTTGTGCACTAAGGCCAGAAGCTCTCGTTTGCTACAATAGAGCCAGAAAAAGTAGATGAAGAAATAGCGAAAGCAAAAATAGTGTGAGAGGATAAAACAAAAAGATTGGAAGCACAAAAGGCTGAATCAGTTGACCACACAAAGGCAACCAACCATGAAGACATCCCAAAACCAGAAGGTACACATGATATTAGAGAAGAACCATCTCCCAAACAAAAGGATAGTGATAGTGAACACATTAGACAATATGACAATGCTTCTAATCCCTCATGTGAAGTAGTAGGTCCATTTGCTATACTCTCATAACCTCCGCACAAAGAAAGTAAGTGTAATTCTAACCCTTCATTTGATTCTTGTCCTATCATTCCGTTAGAAACACTTTCTCCTCTAGAGAAATTATACATTGATGATAATTTTTGTGAGATGGATATGGGATGTCAGATACAAAAGACTGAGAGTAAAGAGGCCGAGAGTGAAAAAAGTCAAATTAACGGCCCAAATTTGGTGAGTGAAAATACATATGAGGTAAAAGTCACACAAAGCCCAAAAGAAAAAGACAAGAAAAAGAACGCGACGAGTGATTTTGTTTTGACTAATCCTTACAAATGTTCGAGTAGTGCTGTCTTATTTTTTTTCAGGATTTTGTTGAACCATTGAGAGGAGCTCAATTAGATCACTCCACATACAACAAATAAGCCTTTCCAATTGAAGTTGATGATTGTTCTCTCATTATTGCCGATTTAGACTTGAGGACGAATCCTTTTGAGGAGTGGGGGAATGATACATGCATGAGCGGGGTCAAATTACTAATATTGGACAAGAAGCTGAATTTGTTCGATGCAAACAATAATGGCCAAAACAATGCACGCATAGGAGGTCAAAAACGATGCATCTTGGACAAGAAACTGAATCTGTTTGTGATGTCTGGAAAGTCAGCTAACTTGCGACGAGTTTTCGGATGGAATCCAGGCATTTTTGGGTCGAGTTGTCTCCTAACAAATTTTCTGTCATTCAGTTAACTTTTCAACGCATCTTAAAACGCGTCAATCGGACATCGGGAACTCAAGATACGTCCAATTTACTGAAGACTGCGCATGCAGAAAACTGGATACGGGATTATTACGAGATTTTGTAAAATTCAGCCCAAAAGCTAACATATAAGGCTTTGGACGAATTAAACTTAACCCAACCTAATTATTAACATTTAAATTATGTTTTTAGGGTTTTATATACTTTAGGAACCATCCACCCTTCTCCCAAGCCGTTAGATCAAGTCCAATTTAATGGACCAGATTTGTTTATTTATTTTATTCATTCTTAGCTTTTTAGGTTAAAGCCATCCTTCATCTATAAAAGGATGATGCTTTCTTCTTTTTTTGAGAAGATTTTCATTGATTAATAAAAAGTTCTCTTTTGAGATTTTAGTATTCTTTGAATACGTGTTTGCAAGTGTTCGGAAAACTTGTCTAGAAGCCATCTTCAACGTTTGAACCAGGTTGATTGTTGTTGATCTTCACACTCCTGCTTGCCTAGGTAATTGCATCTAGGAGGGTGGGTTAGAGCGGCTTGAGGTTGCTTGCTTGGTTAATTGCGATCAAGTGAGTGCCGAGGACATCAACTTCTATTTCGCCAAGTCATCATCTTCAACCTTCACCATCTTCCATAATTCCACAAACAAAACTCATCTTCATCTTTGTTTTATCTATCTTTTTAATCTTTTTATTTTTTATTTATATTCTTATTTCTCATCATCTAATCTATCATATTCACCTTGTTTCTTTAATTTTCCAGCTTTAATTCTGAAATTTTCAAGAAACCCCAACTAGTTTCTCTTGAATTTTCAGATCTGCGCCTAACTTCCTTGTTCAAGTCTAAAGCCCTAAGTTTGCTTCCAAGCCATCAAATTGAAGGTTACCACGTACCAAAGCATACTCTATCATTTGGTATCAGATTTGGGACGATTCTTGACAAGAATTTTGAGTGAAAAACTCAAAAATTAGGGGAAATTCGTCAAATTCAAACGAGTGAATTTTGAGCTGAAAATTTTCATATCAGATCTACACCTTTGGAGGAGTCACCACATAAAATTTGAGAAATTTTTGACAGCGGGAACACCTCGAACGAAGTAGATCAAGTTGCTACAAAATTCCAGGGTTTTCGGGGTTTTTTCTAATTTTCTTTCATTCTTAGCCATTAGTTTTCGTTTGTTTTAGCTTTTATTGCTTCTTACACATCTTCTAACACCTTCTTGTTTCCTTGTGTTAGTAGGACTAAAAGTTGTACTCTTGTTTCTCCTTGCAACAATAATTCTATTGGTGTCTAACCTTTTCTTTGGATTCTTAAAGCAATTAGGATGTTTTATTCTCTTTTCAACACTCATTATCGTATACCAATAAATATTTTTCGGTCACAATGTAAGATACAAGGTAATCTATATTCTTTAATTATTGATGGTGACAGTCGTGTAAACTTAGTGAGCAGCTTCATTGTTGATGCACTCGATCTACCATACCAAGAACACCCTAAGCCGTATCATCTTCAAGGGTTTAATAGCGGACCTGATATGAAGGTAACCGAACGTTGTTTAATCTCTTTTACTCTTGGAAGCTATTGCGATGATGTATGGTGTGACATGGTTCCTATGGAAGTCACCCACTTGCTATTAGGAAGACCTTGGAAAAATGATCGTGGAGCTGTCCATTGAATAAATACAAATGGATACTCGGTTGTGCACTAAGGCCAGAAGCTCTCGTTTGCTACAATAGAGCCAGAAAAAGTAGATGAAGAAATAGCGAAAGCAAAAAATAGTGTGAGAGGATAAAACAAAAAAGATTGGAAGCACAAAAGGCTGAATCAGTTGACCACACAAAGGCAACCAACCATGAAGACATCCCAAAACCAGAAGGTACACATGATATTAGAGAAGAACCATCTCCCAAACAAAAGGATAGTGATAGTGAACACATTAGACAAGATGACAATGCTTCTAATCCCTCGTGTGAAGTAGTAGGTCCATTTGCTATACTCTCATCACCTCCCCACAAAGAAAGTAAGTGTAATTCTAACCCTTCATTTGATTCTTGTCCTATCATTCCTTTAGAAACACTTTCTCCTCTAGAGAAATTGTATATTGATGATAATTTTTGTGAGATGGATATGGGATGTGAGATACAAAAGACTGAGAGTAAAGAGGCCGAGAGTGAAAAAAGTCAAATTAACGGCCCAAATTTGGTGAGTGAAAATACATATGAGGTAAAAGTCACACAAAGCCCAAAAGAAAAAGACAAGAAAAAGAACGCGACGAGTGATTTTGTTTTGACTAATCCTTACAAATGTTCGAGTAGTGCTGTCTTATTTTTTTTCAGGATTTTGTTGAACCATTGAGAGGAGCTCAATTAGATCACTCCACATACAACAAATAAGCCTTTCCAATTGAAGTTGATGATTGTTCTCTCATTATTGCCGATTTAGACTTGAGGACGAATCCTTTTGAGGAGTGGGGGAATGATACATGCATGAGCGGGGTCAAATTACTAATATTGGACAAGAAGCTGAATTTGTTCGATGCAAACAATAATGGCCAAAACAATGCACGATAGGAGGTCAAAAACGATGCATCTTGGACAAGAAACTGAATCTGTTTGTGATGTCTGGAAAGTCAGCTAACTTGCGACGAGTTTTCGGATGGAATCCAGGCATTTTTGGGTCGAGTTGTCTCCTAACAAATTTTCTGTCATTCAGTTAACTTTTCAACGCATCTTAAAACGCGTCAATCGGACATCGGGAACTCAAGATACGTCCAATTTACTGAAGACTGCGCATGCAGAAAACTGGATACGGGATTATTACGAGATTTTGTAAAATTCAGCCCAAAAGCTAACATATAAGGCTTTGGACGAATTAAACTTAACCCAACCTAATTATTAACATTTAAATTATGTTTTAGGGTTTTATATACTTTAGGAACCAGCCACCCTTCTCCCAAGCCGTTAGATCAAGTCCAATTTAATGGACCAGATTTGTTTGTTTATTTTATTCATTCTTAGCTTTTTAGGTTAAAGCCATCCTTCATCTATGAAAGGATGATGCTTTCTTCTTTTTTTGAGAAGATTTTCATTGATTAATAAAAAGTTCTCTTTTGAGATTTTAGTATTCTTTGAATACGGGTTTGCAAGTGTTCGGAAAACTTGTCTAGAAGCCATCTTCAACATTTGAACCAGGTTGATTGTTGTTGATCTTCACACTCCTGCTTGCTTAGGTAATTGCATCTAGGAGGGTGGGTTAGAGCCGCTTGAGGTTGCTTGCTTGGTTAATTGCGATCAAGAGAGTGCCGAGGACATCAACTTCTATTTCGCCAAGTCATCTTCATCTTCAACCTTCACACCATCTTCCATAATTCCATAAACAAAACTGGAATTTTCAGATTTGTTTTATCTATCTCTTTCTCAATCTTTTTAATCTTTTTATTTATATTCTTATTTCTCATCATCTAATCTATCATATTCACCACCTTGTTTCTTTAATTTTCTAGCTTTAATTCTGAAATTTTCAAGAAACCCCCAACTAGTTTCTCTTGAATTTTCAGATTTGCGCCTAACTTTCTTGTTCAAGTCTAAAGCCCTAGGTTTGCTTCCAAGCCATCAAATTGAAGGTTACCACGTGCCAAAACATACTCTATCATTTTACATCTTCCATCATCCAATTCTACCACCACCATCGATCACATTAACCATCCAAAATTCTAGAATCTTTATTCTTCTCACTTTTTATATCATTACACACCATCACCCTTTAAACATCCGAGAAACCATTGCAAATATTACAGCACAAACTTACTTCATTTACGATCGGGCAAATCAAGCATCTCGGTAAACTCTATGACGAGATCGCATCAGATTTTGGCGCAAAAATTCAATTTTCCCTCCATGTAGTTGCCGCCCATTCAAGTTCCCTCCAAAGTGTAGGGACATGTTCCTTAGGAGGGGACATGACCCTTGAGGTGGTGAGCTGGCATGTGTAGGGACTGATTCTAAGGGAGTTTTACCTCACTTTATCTTTTATCGTCTTCTTTATGCATTATATATTGTTATATACATGCTTTGCATATTAGATTATCATATGTTATCATTTACTTGCATAATATATGATATTCATGCATAACCTATGATCCACATCTTTATATTTAATTATATAAGTCATTTAAGTATGTTTGCATTGCATTGCATCTTTAAACTTAAGTATGCATCATATTTTAGCTTTATTTCAGCTCACACATTGTTGTTCTCTTTAGGTACTAAGGATGAAGGCACAAGCTCAAAACAGCTCAAAGTCCTCGCAACAAGCTCGGATTAGTGCCAGAACTTCAAGGCAGTCTGATTAGCTCAAGGAGTCCAATAGAATCTCAGATCACCTTAAAACTTAAGGATAACATTCTAAAGGAGCTCACAAGCTTGAAGGATCAACTCACCTAGCTAAAGTCAGCTCGGAATAGCTCAAATCAACTTGAAAATTTAGCTAGCTCTTTCGGCTAGCTAGCTCAGCTCAATCCAACTCACTTCAGCTCCACCTACACATGCCAGCTCACCACCCCAAGGGTCATTCCCCTCCTAAGGAACATGCCCCTACACTTTGGAGAGAAACTTTGAAAATGGGTGGCAAACACATGGAGGGAAAGCATGACTGCACCAAAACGAAGAGTTCTAACCAAATCACTCTTCATTGGGCAGATTCATCACCAAAAACGTCATTCAGATTATTTTCAATTTTCGAGCAGGATGCAAGCATAACTAGGTTGAGAAGTCCGCATAAAACTTGTTCTCCTATCTCTTATCTTTCCAACACATGTTGAATCGCGTCAATCCAATAACGAGAGCTCAAGATATGTCCAGATTACCGAAGGAAGTACAAGCTGGAATTTCATACGAGAAATTACAACTTTTCACTCAAAAGTTTGTGTGCCAAAACCATTTGGAGGGAGACTCAATTCGTCCGAAACATCACCTAGGCCTTTGGAGGGAGGCACCACCCTAGCCGAATAGTTGTAAGGCCTTTTTGGCAATGCCCCTTCATCACCTATAAATACAAGTTGTTTTTGTCATTTGTAACACACTCCTTTGATTTATAAAAATTGCTTTTGTGAGAATTTTCTCTCTTCTAGTTCTTTTTAGAGCTTTATCGACTTATCCTGTACTTTGTACTTGTGGCGTTATCTCTTCTATTTCCTTAATAGTTTCGGCTCTTATCTCATTATAGATAGTGGGTCAAAGTCCTTTCCTACCATCCCCTTAAGAAATTATATAAGGTTCAGGGTTATGCTCTTTATAGCATAATTTCTTCCTTGAATTCTTAAAATACTACCTTCACCATTTCCATACATTTATCTTACCATCTTTCGCAGCCACCATTAAAAATACCATTCATCCTTTCAAGCCTATCTTGCTTGCAGGTTTCTTGCTTCCTTCCTAGATCTAACAATCAAAGAAGCCGTCTCCAACAACATCAAGGATGGAGTATATCAACATCAAATCAATTTTGTGCCTCTACATTACCCAATCGACCAGCATATAGAAGTAACCCTGATACACTCCAACTCTCCAAATGGCTTTGTTGAGAGAAGCTTTGATTGTCCCGATCTTGAAAGCAAGCAAGCCTTGTAATCCGTATGCTTTAGGGATGAAATGATGAAGGAAATGTGGTGAATGGGTGCGACAGAGTATAGGGTGGTGAATGAAGTGAAATGATAGTAAAGGTAATGGACGTGTTTTAATGGCAGGATTAGATAGGGTGATGGAAATGATGAAAGGAAGTGATGGAATGAAATGGAAGATTGTGATAGTATTCAAAGGGTTCAAAAAAGAACCTATGTTATAAGAACATAAACCCAATCTTTAAGATAATATCTTTGAGGGTGGTAAAGGACTTAGACCCGTTGGTTATAGAAAACCAAGAACCTGAAGTATGGTGGAAAAGGAAGTGACGCCACAAGCAATGAAGCCTGATAAGTCGGATAGTTCTAAAAGGAACAAGTTTGAGAGATAAACTCACAAAGCAAATTTTATATATTTCAAAGGTGTGTGTACAAATGAAATAATTAGCCCTATTTATAGTTTTCTAAGGGCTGGCCGAATGGGCACATTACAAGGGTGAAAAGTTGGCTGAAATGGCATGTGTAAGGGTGGTGTTGGTTCGGCTAGGGGCTGGTGATGCTTCGGCTGGGTTTGTGTCCCCATCCAAGCATTTTTCGCCCATTCTTCCCTCCAAATATTGGCGCCAAGCATGTTCCCTCCAAGGCTAGTCGGTTGTGCCCTTTGGGGAGGAACATGTCCCTTCAAGTGTTGAGCTGGGAGTGATAGACTGAGCTGGGATGAGCTACTTGAGCTAGGCATGAGCTGACTTGAGCTAAGCTAGCTAGCTAGTTGAACTTCACTTAGTTTAGGAGCTGAATTGAGCTGCTTTGAGGTATCCTTAGCTAGGTGAGCTTGTCTTTAGGAGTTCTTTAGCTACCTCGAATCAATTGGAGCTGTTTAGGAGCTGATTTCACTTGTCCAAATTTGAGTAAGCTGTTTGAGCTATTTTGGAGCTGAACGAGATAGAGATGAGCTGCCATTCCATTCCCTTACTTGTGTGGATTATATGCCATACAAGAAACACAAAATATAAGTAAATGCAATTAAATATGTGAATGATTACGAAAATAAGTGACTTAAAACTTTAAGTAACAATGTGGTGTGGTCTAATGTATCACATGTCAACATGTAATACATTACACAATTTCTTTTCTAGGATTATTTGTCCTCCAAAGGCTAAAATACATTTATGAGCAAATACTTCCCTGACTTGTTTAGCCTTAGAGCGGGTAATAGGTCCTGGTGGCATGACTTTTGGATCTAGAGGAGGGTGCTCACATCATCCCCATTTCTTTAAGGCGATTATCCTCAAATCGTCACTATCTTCAAATGGAGAGGGGTCTAAAACATTAAAGGTTGACTCACACTATATTCTCCTAGTAGGTCCAGTTTGTAGGCGTTGTCATTTACCTTCTCAACCACTTGAAAAGGACCGTCTCCTCTTGGCAGTAACTTGAATTTCCTTTGATTTGGAATTCTCTCCTTCCGAAAATGAACCCAAACTCAGTCTCCAACTTCAAAGGTAAGGTGCTTACGTCCTTTGTTAGCCTTTTGTTCATATTGGCGGGTTCTTCTCTCTATATTCTCCCAGACCTGCTGATGTAGCTTATTCACAAAATCTGCCTTGGTCTTGCCATCTTTGTTCACAACCTATTCATGAGGCAAAGGTAAAAGATCCAAAGGAGTTAGGGGATTTAAACCATATACCACTTCAAAAGGCGAGCATTTTGTTGCCAAATGAACTTATTGATTATAGGCAAACTTCACATGTGGTAAACATTCCTCCCATGTTTTGATGTTTTTTTTGGACAATAGACCTCAATACGGTGGATAGCACTCGGTTCACTACTTATGTTTGTCCATTGGTTTGAGGATGACATGTGGTGGAGAAGAGTAATTTCATACCAATCTTGTTCCAAAGTGTTCTCCAAAAATGGTTCTAAAATTTGACATCTCGATCTGAAATGATAGTTCCTAGAATTCCATGTAGTCTTACTACCTCTTTGAAGAATAGGTTGGCCACATGTGTTGCGTCATCGATCTTATGGCAGGGAATAAAATGGGCCATTTTGGAAAATCGGTCCACTATCACAAAAATGGAATCCCGTCCCTTCTTGGTCTTTGGTAATCCAAGCACAAAATCCATTGAAATGTCCACCCACTGTTCGGTTGGAATAGGTAGAGGCATGTACACACATTCTTTCAATCAATGCACTGTTCACACATTCTTTCAACATCCTGTTTCATCTTTGGCCAGAAGAAATGTTCCTTCAAGGTGCTCAATGTTCTGCTAACTCCGAAATGTCCCATTAAGCCCCTTCATGTGTTTCTTTCACTAATACCTTTCGAATGGATCCTTGGGGAATGCATATTCGTCCTTCCTTCAAGAGGTATCCATCTTGCTTGTAGTATTTTCCTTATGCAAACTTGTCACAAGATTCATACTTTTCTCAAAAATCAAGATCAGTAGCATAAAGATCTTTAATGAAAGAAAAACCATGGATTTTAGAACTTAGGGTATTAAGGAGAGCATACCTTCTCGACAAGGCATCTGCCACAATGTTGTCTTTACCCTTCTTGTAGTGGATGACATAAGGAAAAGATTCAAGAAACTCCACCCATTTTGCATGTCGCTTTTTAAGCTTGTGCTGACTTTTGATATGTTTCAAGGCCTCGCGATCAGTATGGATGACAAATTCCTTAGGCCATAGATAATGCTGCCATGTTTCGAGTGCTTGAATAAGTGCATACATTTCTTTATCATAAGTTGGGTAATTCAATGTAGCACCACTGAGTTTCTCACTGAAATAGGCAATATGGCGCCCTTCCTGAGTCAAAACAGCACTTATCCCAGTCCCTGACGCATCACATTCCATTTCAAAAGTTTTATCAAAGTTTGGCAGTGCTAACAAGGGTGCTTTGGTAAGGCATCTCTTCACTTCTACGAATGCATCTTCTTGTTCTTTACCCCATTCAAAGTTGGAATTCTTTTTAATAATCCCTGTTAAGAGGAAGTAAATAGAACTGAAATTGACCACGAATCGCCTATAAAAACTTGCTAATCTATGAAAGCTTCTCACTTGGCTAACATTGGTAGGTCTTGGCCATTCTTGTATTGCCTTGATCTTCTCGGGATCTACCTGCAAACCCTGTGAACTCACGATAAATCCTAAGAAAGTAAGTTTGTTAGTGCAGAAAACACATTTCTTAAGATTGTCATAGAGTTGCTCATCCCTCAAAGTTTTAAGAACAAACCTGAGATGTTGCTCATGTTCCTTCAAGTTTTTGTTGTATATTAAGATGTCATCAAAGTAAATAAAACAAAACTTACCAATATAGGGTCTTAACACATGATTCATTAACCTCATGAACGTGCTTGGAGCATTGGTTAAACCGAAGGGCATAACCATCCATTCATATAATCCTTGCTTTGTTTTGAATGTTGTTTTCCACTCATCACCTTCTCTCATACGAATCTGATGATACCCACTTTTGAGATCAACCTTGGAGAAGATACTTGCTCCACTTAATTCTTCCAACATATCATCTAACCGAGGTATGGGATGCCTATATTTGATGGTGATCTGGTTCACAGAACGACAATTTATGCACATTCTCCATGTTCCATCTTTCTTTGGAACTAAAAGAACCGGTACTACACATGGACTCAAACTTTCTCGAATGTATCCTTTCTCCATGAGTTCTCCAATTTGTCTTTGAAGTTCTTTTGTTTCTTCTGGGTTGCTTTTGTAAGCCGGTCGGTTAGGAATGGTTGCTCCTGGCATGAAATCAATCTGATGCTCGATCCCTCTAATTGGTGGCAATCCATTAGGGATTTCTTCGGGGAAAATGTCTTCAAAATGTTGCAAAAGAGTAGAAATAGAGGATGGCAAGCCTTCAAATGGGTTAGTGCTAAAATAACTCTCCTTGTACAAGAGTACAAGTAAAGTTTGTTGCGCAGATAGGTGTTTCCTGAGATCCTTTCCAAGAGCATAAATGCTTATTTTTCTTTTGTTGGATTCTTCCTTCTTGATTTTCATACTTCTATTTATTGCTGATTGGTCTTCTTTCACTTGGCTTGGTGTAAGAGGTGCCAAGATCATCTTCTTACCTTCAAAATCAAAGGAGTATCGGTCCATGAAACCATCATGGGTGGCCCTTTTGTCAAACTGCCACAGACGGCCAAACAATAGGTGACTTGCGTTCATGGGAACCACATCGCATAATACTTCATCTTTGTATCGTCCTATGGTGAATGGCACTCGAACTTGCTTTGTGACTTTCGTTTCCCCTGCATCATTTATCCATTGAAGATTGTAGGGATTTAGGTGTTTCAAGGTCTTCAAATCCGAGCTTTTCAATCATTAAGGTGCTCGCTACATTTGTGCAACTTCCTCCATCAATGATCACACTACAAACTTCACCATTTACATGGCAGCAAGTGTAAAAGATGTTCTCATGCTGGTTGTCTTCCATTGACTAAATATTTAAGGTTCTTTTAACAATGAGAACCTGTCCTTAAGTAGATGGAAGATCACATGAAAAGGGTGACATTGTTAGAAAGAAAACAAAAGTAAATAGGACCTCACCAAACACACACAAAAGCCTCACGGGTCTCTCCAAGGAAATTTAGATGTCACTTAATCACTCGGAACTCGTGTTTCACTCTTGGGAATATGTTTTGGCTTTTATAATTCCCCTTCTGATCTCACACACTCTTTATGCCTTTTTCACTCGAATCTCTCGACACAAGTTCTTAATAGAACTAATCGAACCCGTCAAAACTTCAAATACTTGTTGTCGTTTGGGCTGAATTAAGGTTAGGCCAAGAAATAGAGAGAAATGAAGAAAATGGAATGAAAAGAAAGAAATGATAAGAAAGTAAAAATGGAATAAAATAAGAGAAGGTTAAACAACGTACCGCAAGAACTTACTCACAATCTGATCGTGAACAATCAAACTTGAGGAACTTCTCGGAGTTGGATGTTTGCTGATTTGTTTGTTCCACCCCTTTGTGTTTCATTTTCTGATTTTTTTCTTTTTTTAATACTATTTGAATTCTTTAAGAAATGAAGAAAGAATTCTTTGCTTTTTTTTTCAGAATAATAAACGAAATGAATAACAAATGGTAGGCTTACTTGATTCTCCCTTTTGCTCTAATTACCATATGATACGCTCCAACTCTCCAAATGGCTTTGTTGAGAGAAGTTTTGATTGTCACAGTCTTGAATGCAAGCAAGACTTGTAATCCGTATGCTTTAGGGGTGAAATGATGAAGGAAAGATGGTGAATGGGTGCAGAAGAGTATAGGGTGGTGAATGAAGTGGAATCATAGTAAAGGTAATGGAAGTGTGATATGATCTCGACTATGAGTTTTGAATCATATATATGAATGCCCGATCGTGATTCTAGTAAGAACTCTGCAGTGCTTTGAATGTATTCTGAAATTACTCAAACAACAATGTAAGTAGAAATAGATAAATAAGAAATAGAAATAATGGGATGAAAGATATGTAGAAGGGGTGTAGGAAGAGTAATAGTTGTGATTATGGAAGAAAAAAAAAATAAAAGATGAAAATGTAGGTGAAGATGATGGGGTGTTGGCGTTAAGATGAAGAAATTCAAAGGATGGATTGTGACCCCTAACTATAAAGAGTTAGGAACCAGCAATATAATAAAGTGGAAATGAAGTGGTAGGATATGGAACGTGACCCACTAGCTATAGATGAGCTAGGAACCAACGCTATAACAAAAGGGAAATGGATGAAGACTACAAGACTAACTTGAAGCCGATAAAGTTCCACAAGAGAACAAGAATGAAAGCAATCTTTCAAAGATGTTTTATATATTCAAAAGTGTGTCTTACAATGATCCTAAAGATGCCTATTTATAGTAGAAGTAGGCAGAATATGAAAAGGTGTTACAAGAAAGATGAATGCTCATCTTAATGCACTTGAATACACATGAATGCTTTGTCCTTTCTTCTCATCTTCAAAGCTGATTAGTTTAGACAAATTGAGGTTGAATTTAGTCATATTTTCGTCCAAATTAAGAAGGACTCTTGGGCTGCCTTGTTTTGCTATCATATGAAGAGAAAGGGGATGAATGTGGACAAGGATGAATGTAGACATCCTTGCTGTCCAGCTTAAGTGCAACTCTTCATCTTCCAAGCTGATTAATATGACTTGAATGTCATAAAAAGGTGAGTTTCATCCAGCCTTCATTTCATGTCTCCTCAATGAATTTTGAAACCCCCACTTGAATGGTGATAACATCAACCTTGAATGCCTTGAATTTGCTGAATTAAGATGGCCATCAATTGCTTGTCTCTTGGTAGAAGATGAAAGAACTCTTCCTTGGCTCAAATTCATTCAAATCATCCATGCATAAAATTCCCGTAATAAAAATTTCAGCCTGCACTGTCTTCAGTAAATCATTCGTATCTCAAGCTCCCGATATCGGATTGAGGTGATTCAAAAGGCATTGGAAAGCTAAGAGATGGAGGAATAACGTCCAATTGATTTCTGGATCCAAACACGTCTGTATCGCATCCAGAATTGGAAGACATTCTGCTGATATTCTTGCATCTGGTAAAACCGTTCATCTTCCCTCATGCACCTAGACACAAAGGTAAACTTTATTCAATCTTTAATTGAAAACATGCATGTAAACAATTAAGAGTTAGTTTAATAAATGAGCTAGTTTGATGAATGAACTAGTTTAATTAATGAACTAACTTTATTCAATGAACTAATAATCTTGAATGAACTAGTTTAATCAATGAACTACTTAGTTAAATGAAGTGTATAACTAAATGAACTACATGTTTAAATGCAACGCATGCTTTAATGAACAACATGTTTATTGAATGCAATGAATGTTATGCAAACTTTAAATACTCATGCAAATTCATGCATAAGCAAAGTAAAGTGTTCCTCCCTTTATTATTTCTTCTTTCTCACGTCCCAAGCTTGATGTAAACATATTTTCCATGGCTGCTTGGAACTCCTTGGCCCTTGCTCGAGTAATGGGGCCACCTGGGTACTTCTCTGGGTCTTTGCCATTGACGTTCATATCAGTCCCTCACTCTTTAAGGCGATTTGTCCCCAAATCGTCATCTACATCATAAGGAGATAGGTCAACAACATTGAAGGTTGCACTAACATTAAACTCACCTGGAAGATCTAATTGATAGGCATTGTCATTGATCTTCTTGACTATTTGGAATGGTCCATCTCCCGAGGCATTAATTTGGACTTTCGTTGAGCCGAAACCTTTCTTTCCTCATGTGCAGCCACACCCAATCCCCTGGCTCAAAGGAAATTCGCTTACGACCCTTATTTGCATGCTGCTCATATTGCTTGGTTCGTTTTTCAATGTTCTCCCGCACTTGTTGATGAAGCTTCTTAACAAATTCAGCTTTATTAAGTCCATCTTTATTCACAATTTGATCAGCGGGTAATGGTAACAAGTCTATCGGTGTTAATGGATTGAATCCATACACCACTTCAAAAGCGTCGCCCTGTAGTACTATGGATCGAACGGTTGTATGCAAACTCCACATGTGGTAAACTCTCCTCCCATGTTTTCAAATTCTTCCTAATGATGGATCAAGTAACATAGAAAGTACTCGGTTCACCACTTCAGTTTGGCCATCCGTTTGAGGGTGGCAAGTGGTGGAGAATAGTAACTTAGTACCAATCTTACTCCATAGGGCTCTCCAAAAGTGACTTAAGAACTTCACATCCCGATCAGACACAATAGTTCTTGGTATGCCATGTAACCTTAAGATTTCCCTGAAAAACAAAGTAGCAATATGTGAGGCATCATTAGTTTTGTTACAGGGAATGAAATGAGCCATTTTGGAGAATCTATCCACAACTACAAAGATGGAATCTTTGTTATTCTTGGTACGTGGAAGCCCTAGCACAAAATCCATTGAAATATCCATCCATGGTGCTTCCGGTATGGGTAGTGGTGTGTAAAGTCCATGTGGCATGACTTTAGATTTGGCCTTCCTGCAAGTGATGCATCGCTCACACAACCTCTCCACATCTCGTTTCATTTTAGGCCAATATAGGTGCTCTTGAAGTATAGCCAAAGTCTTTGCTATCCCAAAATGTCCCATTAATCCTCCTCCATGAGCTTCCTTAGTTAGCAATTCACGCATGGAACCTTGAGGGATGCATAGTCTTCCTTCCTTAAATAGGAAACCATCATGCTTATAGTATTTTTCAATTGACCCTTTCTCACAAGCTTTGTAAATCTCTCCAAAATCAGAGTCAGAGACATATAAGTCTTTAATAAAAACAAAACCCAATAACTTAGATTCCAAAGTGTTTAAAAGAATATACCTCCGTGACAATGCATCGGCAACTATATTCTCCTTACCTTTCTTGTACTTGATAACATATGGGAAAGTTTCAAGAAACTCCACCCATTTGGCATGCCTTTTGTTGAGTTTATGCTGCCCCGGATATGTTTCAATGCCTCATGATCAGTGTGAATGATGAACTCCTTAGGCCAAAGGTAATGTTGCCATGTTTCCATTGCCCTCACAAGAGCATACATCTCCTTGTCATAGGTAGGGTAATTAAGCGTAGCTCCACTTAATTTTTCACTGAAATAGGCTATAGGACGTCCACCTTGAGACAAAACTGCTCCAATTCCTACACCTGATGCATCACATTCAATTTCAAAAGTTAGATTAAAATCAGGTAGAGCAAGTAAAGGGGCATGTATTAAACAATCTTTAATGCTATTAAAGGACTTCTCTTGATCTTCCCCCCAAAAGAATTTAGAATTCTTCTTAATAACACTTGTTAGTGGGGCGGCTATGGTGCTGAAGTTGGGGACGAATCTTCGATAAAAACTTGCAAGTCCATGGAAGCTCCTAACTTGAGAAATGCTTGCTGGTCGTGGCCACTCTTCAATGGCTTTAACCTTCTCTTTGTCCACCTCCAAGCCTTCAGAACTCACAACGAAACCTAGGAAAACAACCCTGTCAGTACAAAATGTACATTTTTGTAAGTTAGCAAACAGTTTTTCCTTCCTCAAAACTAGCAAAACTGACCTTAAATGTTGAACATGTTCTTCCATGGTTTTACTATAGATTAGAATGTCATCAAAGTAAACCACACAAAACTTACCCAAGAATGGCCTAAGAACATGATTCATTAACCTCATAAACGTGCTTGGAGCATTAGTTAAGCCAAAAGGCATAACCAACCACTCATAAAGGCCTTGCTTAGTTTTGAATGCTGTTTTCCACTCATCACCTTCCCGCATTCGTATTTGGTGGTAACCACTTTTAAGATCAATCTTGGAAAAGAGGTTAGAACCACTAAGCTCATCTAACATGTCATCTAAGCGAGGAATAGGGTGACGATACTTTACCGTAATTTTGTTTACCGCTCGGCAGTCCACACACATGCGCCAAGTTCCATCCTTCTTTGGCACAAGTAGAACCGCACGGCACATGGGCTAAGGCTTTCCCTCACGTAGCCTTTTGACATCAACTCAGATACTTGCCTTTGCAACTCCTTAGTTTCTTCGGGGTTGCTTGATGCACGCTGGTCGGTTTGGAATGACGGCTCCGGGAACAAAGTCTATTTGATGTTCTATGCCACGAATAGGTGGCAGCCCACTTGGTATTTCCTCCGGAAATAGGTCATCAAACTCCTGCAATAAAGACACAACAAAAGCAGGCAAATTTTGATCAAGGTAGTTAGTATTCAAGAAATTTTCCTTGTACATGAGCACAAGTGCTTCCTTTGCTGTCATTAAACTCTTTTTCAACTCTCTCTCTTTAGAAAGAATGCTGATTTTCCTTCCCTCATTTTGATCACACTCCTTTGCTTTTACCTCCATTTTGGTCTCTCTCTCTTTGGCTTTTTCAATTTTTCCTCTCAATAAAATTTGGTCTTCATGTATTTGTTTTGGAGAAAGTGGGGCTAAAGTGATCTTCTTTGCTTCATGGGTGAACGTATACGGTTGGTATACCCGTCATGGATCACTCGCCTATCAAATTGCCAAGGCCTTCCAAGTAATAAATGGCTTGCGTGCATTGGAACGACATCGCATAATACCTCGTCTTTGTACTTCCCAATAGAGAAAACAATTCGAACTTGTTTGGTCACCTTGAGTTCTCCTCCATCGTTGAGCCATTGTAGCTTATAAGGTTGTGGATGCTTTGTTGTTGCCAAGCCAAGTGTATCTACCATTAAGGTACTAGCAACATTAGTGCAACTACCACCATCAATAATAACAAAGCATACCTTTCCTCCAACATGGCAACGAGTATGGAAGATATTTTCTCGTTGTTCATTTCCTCCAACGGATTGTACGTTTAGGCTTCTTTTGACAACAAGAACCTCTCCTTCCACGCCATACTCTAATTCTTCTTCTTCGATGGCAACATCTTCATTCTCATCCTCTTCTTGTTCGATTCAACTTCTCCATCATCTCGAAGAAGCATGGTGTTGCGGTTCAGACATTGGCTTGCAATGTGTCCACGCCCCAAACACTTAAAACATTGTATGTCACGGAACGATTTGGAGTAGCGGTAGTCTTACCCTTGCTGGTTTCGGCAATGGGCTTACTTCCTTTCGGTGGTCCTCCTTTTTCGTGGGACGGTATTGGAGGAGTCTTCTTGTATGAACTTTGCCCCCATTTTGATGTTGAACTCCCATAAGATCGTGTGGCACCCTTTCTTTTGAGCTGTTTTTCCACTTTCATGGCCATATGCACCATGTCTTCCATCTCCACATAATGTTGCAACTCGACCACGTTCGCAATGTCCGGATTTAGTCCCGCTAGGAATCTTGCCATTGTGGCTTCTCGATCCTCGTCGATGTTGGCTCGAATCATGGACACCTCCATCTCTTTGTAGTAATCTTCAACACTTCGGTTACCTTGTGAAAGATTTTGAAGACGGTTGAATAACTCGATGGTAGTGGGTTGGAATGAATCGCCTTCGCATCACCGCTTTCATTTCATCCCATGTAGTGATAGGATGTTCTCCATTGCGTCTCCTACTTGATGTCAATTGATCCCACCATATTAGTGCATAATCCGTAAACTCAATGGCAGCGAGTTTTACCTTTTTAAGCTCTGAATAGTTATGGCACTCAAAAATGTGCTCAACCTTCTTTTCCCATGCAAGATAGGTTTCAGGATCCGTTCTTCCTTGAAAAGGAGGAATGGTAATCTTGATGTTGCTGAGATTATCGTCTACTCGTGGTCGAGCTCTCTGGCCTTGTTGTACCATGCTATGTTGGGATACTTGATCTTGCACATCATCTACTTCAACTTCTTCAGGATACTCCTCATTACCCTGATTAGCTTGTGAAATTTCAAGCTGGTCTATTCGTTCAATTAGGGGCTCCAATTGCTCTTGGATCATTTTGGCCATTGCTTGAAGCATAGCCTGATTTTGCAAATTGGGAACTCCTTCACCACTATGACCAGATCTTTGTGACATGTTAGATAAAGAAACAAAAGAAATTAAACCTTACTAACACAAAATCTCACCTTTCCACTCCAAAGAAAATGCACTCACACTCGTGTTTCACTCGGGTTAGGCTTTTCCCCTAATGCACACTCATGCCTTTTACCACTCGTGCTTTATTTTCAAGTCCTTTTGGGAACTTCCTCAAGGCTTACAAGTGTCCTCGTGGACTTGGCTGAAACAATTCTAGCTTGGTAGGAGAATGATGAATAATAAAAGGATAATGGCTTCAAAAAGAAAGAATTACTAAGAATAGGTAAAGGAATTTGTAATTCAGCAATAAGAAATGATGTATTGTAATTTTTTTAAACAAGAATAGATTGCTTCCTCCCTCTTTAAGATTTTTTTTTTGATTTTTTTTTGATTTTTCTTTACTAACCCGGGAGAGAAAAAATACGCTTACTGAATCGTCTAGGCTCTGATACCAAATGATATTATCTCGACTATGAGTTTTGAATCATATATATGAATGCCCGATCGTGATTCTAGTAAGAACTCTGCAGCAAATGCTTTGAATGTATTCTGAAATTACTCAAACAACAATGTAAGTAGAAATAGATAAATAAGAAATAGAAATAATGGGATGAAAGATATGTAGAAGGGGTGTAGGAAGAGTGATAGTTGTGATTATGGAAGAAAAAAAAAAAAAGATGAAAATGTAGGTGAAGATGATGGGGTGTTGGCGTTAAGATGAAGAAATTCAAAGGATGGATTGTGACCCCTGACTATAAAGAGTTAGGAACCAGCAATATAATAAAGTGGAAATGAAGTGGTAGGATATGGAACGTGACCCACTAGCTATAGATGAGCTAGGAACCAACGCTATAACAAAAGGGAATGGATGAAGACTACAAGACTAACTTGAAGCCGATAAAGTTCCACAAGAGAACAAGAATGAAAGCAATCTTTCAAAGATGTTTTATATATTCAAAAGTGTGTCTTACAATGATCCTAAAGATGCCTATTTATAGTAGAAGTAGGCAGAATATGAAAAGGTGTTACAAGAAAGATGAATGCTCATCTTAATGCACTTGAATACACATGAATGCTTTGTCCTTTCTTCTCATCTTCAAAGCTGATTAGTTTAGACAAATTGAGGTTGAATTTAGTCATATTTTCGTCCAAATTAAGAAGGACTCTTGGGCTGCCTTGTTTTGCTATCATATGAAGAAAGGGGATGAATGTGGACAAGGATGAATGTAGACATCCTTGCTGTCCAGCTTAAGTGCAACTCTTCATCTTCCAAGCTGATTAATATGACTTGAATGTCATAAAAGGTGAGTTTCATCCAGCCTTCATTTCATGTCTCCTCAATGAATTTTGAAACCCCCACTTGAATGGTGATAACATCAACCTTGAATGCCTTGAATTTGCTGAATTAAGATGGCCATCAATTGCTTGTCTCTTGGTAGAAGATGAAAGAACTCTTCCTTGGCTCAAATTCATTCAAATCATCCATGCATAAAATTCCCGTAATAAAAATTTCAGCCTGCACTGTCTTCAGTAAATCATTCGTATCTCAAGCTCCCGATATCGGATTGAGGTGATTCAAAAGGCATTGGAAAGCTAAGAGATGGAGGAATAACGTCCAATTGATTTCTGGATCCAAACACGTCTGTATCGCATCCAGAATTGGAAGACATTCTGCTGATATTCTTGCATCTGGTAAAACCGTTCATCTTCCCTCATGCACCTAGACACAAAGGTAAACTTTATTCAATCTTTAATTGAAAACATGCATGTAAACAATTAAGAGTTAGTTTAATAAATGAGCTAGTTTGATGAATGAACTAGTTTAATTAATGAACTAACTTTATTCAATGAACTAATAATCTTGAATGAACTAGTTTAATCAATGAACTACTTAGTTAAATGAAGTGTATAACTAAATGAACTACATGTTTAAATGCAACGCATGCTTTAATGAACAACATGTTTATTGAATGCAATGAATGTTATGCAAACTTTAAATACTCATGCAAATTCATGCATAAGCAAAGTAAAGTGTTCCTCCCTTATTATTTCTTCTTTCTCACGTCCCAAGCTTGATGTAAACATATTTTCCATGGCTGCTTGGAACTCCTTGGCCCTTGCTCGAGTAATGGGGCCACCTGGGTACTTCTCTGGGTCTTTGCCATTGACGTTCATATCAAAGTGTTTTAATGGCAGAATTTGATAGGGTGATGGAAATGATGAAAGGAAGTGATGGAATGAAATGGAAGATGGTGATAGTATTCAAAGGATTCAAAAGAAGAACCTATTTTATAAGAACATAGACCCAATCTTTAAGAGAGTATCTTTGAGGGTGGTAAAGGTCTTAGACCTGTTGGTTATAGAAAACCAAGAACCTGAAGTATGGTGGAAAAGGAAGTGACGCCACAAGCAATGAAGCCTAATAAGTAGGATAGCTCTAAAAAGAACAAGTTTGAAAGATAAACTCACAAAGTAAATTTTATATATTTCAAGGTGTGTGTACAAATGAAATAATCAACCCTATTTATAGTTTTCTAAGGGATGGCCGAATGGGCACATTACAAGGGTGAAAAGTTGACCGAAATGGCATGTGTAAGGGTGGTGTTGGTTCGGCTAGGGGCTGGTCATGCTTCGGCTGGGTTTGTATCTCCCTTCAAGAATTTGCCGCCCATTCTTCCCTCCAAATATTGGCGCCAAGAATGTTCCCTCCAAGGCTGGTCGGTTGTGTCCCTTGGGGAGGAACATGTCCCTTCAAGTGTTGAGCTGGGAGTGATAGACTGAGTTGAGATAAGCTACTTGAGCTAGGCATGAGCTGACTTGAGCTAAGCTTGCTAGCTAGTTGAGCTTCACTTATTTTAGGAGCTGAATTGAGCTGCTTTGAGGTATCCTGATAGAGTTGCGCAATCTTGGATTTGGAATCCTTCAATCAAGTTGTTGCAAGAACTAGGAGCTCTAGACTCAATCAAGAAAAGTATGGGCAGATCTGAAAATTCAAGAGAAACTAGTTGGGGGTTTCTTGAAAATTTCAGATTCGGGGTGAAAATTCCAGCTTTGTTTATGGAATTATGGAAGATGGTGTGAAGGTTGAAGGTGAAGATGGCTTGCGTGATGAATTGATAGTTGTTGTTTTGTCCTCGGCACCCTCTTAGACTCAATTATCTAAGCAAGCAACCTCAAGCGGCTCTAACCCACCCTCCTAGATGCAATTACCTAGGCAAGCAAGAGTGTGAAGATGATCTCCCTCACAAGAACTCGATGATCTTATGTTGAAGATGGCTTCTAGACAAGTTTACCGAACACTTGCAAACTCAAAGAATACTAAAATCTCCAAAGAGAACTTTTTATTAATCAAAGAAAATCTGTCTTACAATGATGGAGGCTTCATCCTTTTATAGGTGAATGATAGACAAAGTAATTTAACTTCTACTAAAACAAGGAAAACCTAATCTAATTAAAAATAATAAAAAAATAACAGCCTTTAAACTCCTTGTGCTTGTGTGGCAAGGAATAGGGTGATAAGGCAAGTTATAAGCTGATAAGGGCTGGGTGACTGGTTCCTAAAGTATATAAAACCCTAAAACATCAAATTAAATGATAATAAATACATTGGGCTAAGTTTAATTCGTCCAAAGCCTTATATTTAAGCTTTTGGGCTGAATTTTACAAAATCCCGTAATAATCCCGTATCCAGTTTTCTGCATGCGCAGTCTTCAGTAAATTTGACGTGTCTTGAGTTCCTGATGTCCGATTAATGCGTTTCAAGATGCGTTGGAAAGGTAACTGAATGAAGGACAATTTGTTAGAAGATAACTTGACTAAGAAATGCCTGGATTCCATCCAAAAACTCGTCGCAAGTTAGCTGACTTTCCAGACTTTACAAACAGATTCAATTTCTTGTCCAAGATGCATCGTTTTTGACCTCCTATGCATGCACTGTTTTGGCTTTTATTGTTTGCATCGAACAAATTCAGCTTCTTGTCCAATATTAGTAATTTGACCCCGCTCATGCATGTATCATATCCTTAGCTAGGTGAGCTTGTCTTTAGGAGTTCTTTAGCTACCTCGAATCAATTGGAGCTGATTGAAGCTGTTTAGGAGCTGATTTCTCTTGGCCGAATTTGAGTGAGCTGCTTGAGCTGTTTTTGGAGCTGAACGAGCTAGAGATGAGCTGCCATTCCATTCCCTTACTTGTGTGGATTATATACTCTACAAGAAACACAAAATATAAGTAAATGAAATTAAATATGTGAATGATTAAGAAAATAAGTGACTTAAAACTTTAAGTAACAATGTGGTGTGGTCTAATGTATTACATGTCAACATGTAATACATTACACAATTTCTTTTCTAGGATCGTTTGTCCTCCAAAGGCTAAAAATACATTTATGAGCAAATACTTCCCTGAGTTGTTTAGCCTTAGAGCGGGTAATAGGTCCTGATGCCATGACTTCTAGATCTAGAGGAGGCGTGCTCACATCAAACCCCAAAGAGACAAATGATTTACAACGACAATTACAAGAATTGATGGAAAAAGGCTATATTTGAGAGAGCTTAAGCCCATGTGATAAGTGCATGGGAGGGCTAAAGCAATGCATATTAGACAAGAAACTAAGTCTATTTGTGAAGTGTGGAAAGTCAGCCAACTTGAGATGACTTTTCGAATGGGATCCGGCATTTCTGGGTCGAGTTGTCTGCTAAAAATTGATCGTCATTCAGTTACCTTTCCAAAGCATCTTGAAACGCATTAATCAAACATCAAGAACTCAAGATACGTCCAATTTACTGAAGGCTGTGCATGTAGAAAACTGGATACGAGATTATTACTGAATTTTGTAAAATTCAGCCCAAAAGCTAAAATATAAGGCTTTGGACGAACTAAACTTAGCCCGATGTATTTATTATCATTTAAATTGATGTTTATAGGGTTTTTTATACATTAGGAACCAGCCACCTTCTCTTAAGATCAAGTCCAATTTAACGAACCAGATTTTTTATTATATTTTTAATTAAATTAGGTTTTCCTTGTTTTAGTAGAAGTTAAATTACTTTGGCTATCCTTCACCTATAAAAGGATGAAGCCTCCACCATTGTAAAATAGATTTCTTTGATTTATGAAATATTTAGTGAGTTTGTTTTTGCAAGTGCTGATTACTTGTGCCTTAGAAGTCTTCTTTAATATAAGTTCGACGAGTTCTTGTGAGGGAGATCATCTTCACACTCTTGCTTGCCTAGGTAATTGCGTCTAGGATGGTGGGTTAGAGCCGCTTGATGTTGCTTGCTTAGATAATTGCGTCTAAGAGGGTGCTGAGGACAAAACGCAACAATAAATCGCAAGTCATCTTCACCTTCACACCATCTTCCATAATTCCATAAACAAAGCTGGAATTTTCAGATTTGTTTTACCTATCTCTTTCTCCATCTTTTTTAATCTTTTTATTATTATTCTTATTTTTTATAATCTAATCCTTCATCTTGTTTTTCTTTCTTTAATTTTTCAACCTTGAATCTGAAATTTTCAAGAAAAACCCTTCTCTTTTCTCTTGAATTTCAAATTTGCCCATAGCTTTCTTGATTGAGTCTAGAGCTCCTAGTTCTTGCAACAACTTGATTGAAGGCTTCGAAATCCATAAATGCGCTACTCTATCATTTGGTATCAGAGCTTCCTCCATCTCCACATATTCAAGCTTCCTCTATTGACGCCTCCACCACAAGCAAATATGATTTTTTAGATTTGTTCTTTATTTTAGGTTTGTTTTCTTTTTTATTTAGAACTGTGGTACTCTATCATTTGGTATCAGATTTGGGATGATTCTTGGCAAGAATTTTGGCATTTTTGGGAGAAAATTTCAAAAATTACGGGAAATTCGTCAAATTCAAATGAGCAAATTTTAAGCTGAAAATTTCCAGATCAGAATTTTTGGTCTTCGGGAGCACCTCGAACGAAGTAGATCAAGTTGCTACACAATTCCAGGGTTTTCGGGGGGTTTTTAAATTTTTTAATTCTTAACCATTACTTTTCATTTGTTTTAGCTTTTGTTGCTTCTTATACCTCTTCTATGACTTTCTTGTTTCCTTGTGTTAGTAGGACTAAAAGTTGCATACTCTTCTTTCTCCTTGCAACTATAATTCTATTGGTGTCTAAACATTTCTTTCGATTCTCAAAGCAATTGGGATGTTTTATTCTCTTGGCAACACACATCATACTATACCAATAAATATCTTTCGATCGCGGTGTAGGATACAAGGTAAACTATGTTCTTTAATTATTGATGGTGACAATCATGTAAACGTGGTGAGCAACTTCATTGTTGATGCACTTTATCTACCATGCCAAGAACACCATAAGCTGTATCATCTTCAAGGGTTTAATAGCGGACCAGATATGAAGGTAACCGAACGTTGTTTAATCTCTTTTACTCTTGGAAGCTATTGTGATGATGTATGGTGTGACGTGGTTCCTATGGAAGTCACCCAACTTGCTATTAGGAAGACCTTGGAAAAATGATCGAGACGCTGTCCATCGAATCAAAATAAATGGATACTCGGTTGTGCACCACGGCCAAAAGCTCTCGTTCGATTCAATAGAGTCAGAAAAAAGCATATGAAGAAATAGCGAAAGTAAAAAAAAATAGTGTGAGAGGATAAAACAAAAAAGATTGGAAGCACAAAAGGCTGAATCAATTGACCACCCAAAGGTAACCAACCATGAAGACATCCCAAAACTAGAAGGTACACATGATTCTCTTCGTACTTCTACTTCTAGTATTTGTGCAAATGTTGATGTTGGAGAAGAACCATCTCCCAAACAAGAAGATAGTGATAGTGAACACATTAGGCAAGATGACAATGCTTCTAATCCCTCATATGAAGTAGTAGGTCCACTTGCTATACTCTCATCACCTCTCCACAAAGAAAGTAAGTGTAATGCTAACCCTTCATTTGATTCTTGTCTTATCATTTTGTAAGAAACACTTTCTACTCTACAAAAATTGTTCATTGATGATAATTTTTATGAGAGAGATATGGGATGTGAGATACAAAAGACTTAGATTAAAGAGGCTGAGAGTGAAAAAAAGTCAAATTAATGGCCCAAATTTGGTGAGTGAAAATACATATGAGGTAAAAGTCGCACAAAGCACAAAACAAAAAGACAAGAAAAAGAACGCGATGAGTAATTTTGTTTTGAAAAATCATTACAAATGTTCGAGTAGTGTTGTATTATTTTTTTAAGATTTTGTTGAGCCATTGAGAGGAGCTCAATTGGATCACACCACCTATGAAAAAGATTCCTTTTCGATTACCATTGTTCAATGTCCTTCTTTTGCTGGTTCTGATTCGAGGACGGATCCTTTTGAGGAGAGGGGGAATGATACGTGCATGGGAGGGCTAAAGCAATGTATATTGGACAAGAAACTGAGTCTATTTGTGAAGTCTGGAAAGTCAGCCAACTTGCGATGACTTTTTGGATGGGATCCGGGCATTTTTGGGTCGAGTTGTCTTCTAACAAATTGACCTTCATTTAGTTACCTTTCCAAATCATCTTGAAAAGCATCAACCAGACATCGGGAACTCAAGATACATCCAATTTACTGAAGACTGCGCATGCAGAAAACTGGATACGGGATTATTACGGGATTTTGTAAAATTCAGCCCAAAAGCTAACATATAAGACTTTGGACGAATTAAACTTAGCCCAATGTATTTATTATCATTTAAATTGATGCTTTTAGGGTTTTATATACTTTAGGGAACCAGCCACCATTCTCTTAAGCCGTTAGATCAAGTACAATTTAACGGACCAGATTTCTTTATTATTTTTTAATTAAATTAGGTTTTCCTTGTTTTAGTAGAAATTAAATTAATTTAGCTATCCTTCACCTATAAAAGGATGAAGCCTCCACCATTGTAAAATATATTTCTTTGATTTATGAAATATTAGTGAGTTTGTTTTTGCAAGTGCTGATTACTTGTGCCTTAAAAGTCTTCTTCAACATAAGTTCGACGAGTTCTTGTGAGGGAGATCATCTTCACACTCTTGCTTGCCTAGGTAATTGCATCTAGGAGGGTGGGTTAGAGTTGCTTGAGGCTGCTTGCTTAGATAATTGCGTCTAAGAGGGTGCCGAGGACAAATAAACAACAATAAATCGCAAGTCATCTTCACCTTCAACCTTCACACCATCTTCCATAATTCCATAAACAAAGCTGGAGTTTTCATATTTGTTTTACCTATCTCTTTCTCCATCCTTTTTAATCTTTTTATTTATATTCTCATTTCTTATCATCTAATCCTTCATCTTCTCTTTCTTTCTTTCTTTAATTTTCTAGCCTCGGATCTGAAATTTTCAAGAAAAGCCTTTCTCTTTTCTCTTGAATTTTCAGATCTGCCCATAGCTTTCTTGATTGAGTCTAGAGCTCCTAGTTCTTGCAACAACTTGATTGAAGGCTTCCAGATCCGCAATTTTGTGCTACTCCATCAACATGTGCCATTCTTGTACTATTGGTATCCAAGAAAGATGGATCATGGCACATGTGTGTGGATTGTCGAGCAATCAATCAGATCACAATCAAATATTGACATCCTATACCATGCCTAGATGATATGTTGGATGAATTGAGTGGTTCCGATGTGTTTTCAAATATCAATTTTAAAATTGGATATCACCATTTAGGATGAGAAAAGTTGATGAATGGAAGATAACGTTTAAAACAAAACAAGGTTTGTATGAGTGGACTGTGATGCCATTCGGTTTAGCAAATGCTCCTAGCACATTTATGAGATTGATGAATCACGTCTTAAAGCATTATATTCAGTTTAAGAAATGCGTTGTTTATTTTGACGACATTCTCATATACAGTCGTTCTTTTGAGGACCATGAAATACATCTCAGGTTTGTTTTGAATACACTTCGAAAGGAGAAATTGCATGCTAACTTAAAAAATGTGTTTTCTATACAAACAAACTTGTATTTCTAGGATTTATAGTGAGTTTCAAAGGCTTCGAAGTTGATCACGAGAAGGTAAAAGCAATTGAAGAGTGGACGACGCCTACAAGCATTATCGAGGTAAGGAGCTTTCATGGATTGGCCAATTTCAATCGAAGGTTCATTCCTAATTTTAGTACCATTCCGCTCCTTTAACTAATGTGATTAAAAAGAATGCAAGTTTCTTTTGGAATATTGAGCAAGAACATGCTTTTAATCAGATTAAGGATTGAGTGCTTAACAAAGACACCATTGTTTTCCTTACCAAACTTTGATAAAACATTCGAGATCGAGTGTGATGCTTTAGGTATAGGAATCGGTGTTGTTTTATCACAAGAGGGAAACCAGTTGCATATTTTAGTGAGAAACTAAATGGAGCATTGATTCAAGAAACTAACAATGTCACAACACTCTGAATCTTCAAACCGAGGAGGAAGACAAGCCCCAAATCTCCAAACTCAAGCATTGATTCAAGAAATGCAAAGGCTATTGCGTGCTGAGCTTGAACCCCTTCATGAGAGAATGGATCGGTTGGAAGAATCACAAGGCAATATTCGAGGAGTTAAAAGACAACATTAACAACCAAAAGAGTTTGTAAACGATAATGAGAAGGAAGTGGTTGAGCAGGAATCACAGAGAACTGCTCCAAGATATCAAGGAGGGTGTGCCCAAATTGATGACAACCTCAGGAATATCCGAGTTACAATTCCACCTTTTCAAGGCAAAACCAATCCGGAGACATATCTAGATTGGGAGAGCAAAGTGGAACATATTTTTGAATGCCACAACCATCCAGAGCAGAAAAAGGTTTGATTAGCCGCCATGGAGTTCATTTACTACGCTTTAGTGTGGTGAGATCAATTGACAAGCACTAAAAGACGCAATGGTGAAAGGCCAATCAACACTTGGCATGAAATGAAAAGTATCATGAGAAGAATATTCATACTTATTCATTATCATCGTGATTTGTTTCAAAAGTTGCAGAATATTAAGCAAGTCAATCTAATGTGTAGAAGATTATTACAAAGAAATGGAGGTTGCAATGATCCGAGCCAACAATGATGAGTATAGAGAAGTAACCATGGCCAGGCTCTTAGGAGGACTCAATAGAGAAATTGCCTATGTAGTGCAGTTACAACACTACATTGAGATTGATGAGATGATGTACATGGCCATGAAGGTTGAGCGGTAACAACGGAGAAAGGTCACCGCAAGGGCTACTAATACCAATGCCCCTAAGTGGAACCAAGCCAACACTTGGAAGGCTAAACCTTTATAGATCTGAGAACCAATCGAGACTCCAAAACCCAAGCCAGCCGTGGTGGAAACAGGCTGAGGCAAGCAAGTGGAGAACAAGGAATGCACCAGTGATATTAAATGCTTTAAATGTTTGGGATGAGGCCATCTAGCTAATCAATGTCCAAATCGCAATACTATGCTCCTTTTGGATAATGGTGATGTCACATCAGACCATGAAGATGAAGTTTAGGAGAAATCTGAGCCCGAGGAAGAAGAAATTGAACCATTCGTTGATGGAGAACTTCTAGTGGTTAAACAGCTTCTGAATGCATGAATGGTTGAGGAAGAATAGAAACAAGAGAATATATTTCACACATGTTGCCATGTAAGCAACAATGTTTGTTTCATGATCATAGATGGTGGAAGTTGCACCAATGTTGCTAGCACAATCATGTTGGAGAAGTTGTGCTTGAAAACGTTGAAACTTCTTATACTGTACAAACTTCAATGGTTAAATGATGGAGTCGAATTAAAGGTCACCAAATAGGTTTTAATTCCCTTCTCAATTGGCAATTATAAAGATGAAGTTATGTGCGACGTTGTGTCTATGCATGCCAGCCATATTCATATTCTCCATAGAAGACCGTTGCAATATGATAAGAGGACCATTCATAATTGTTTCACCAATCACTACTCATACAATCCTAATTAGCACCAACTTTCTTCATGACTTGATCACACCATTGAAGATCATCAATGCTAATTCTAAGGGAGTTCTACCTTACTTTATCTTTTATTAACTTCTTTATGCATTATATATTGTTATAAGTATGCTTTTGTATATTAGGAAATACTTGAATTATTATATGTCATCATTTATTTACATAATATATGATATTCATGCATAACCTATGATCCACATCTTTATATTTAGTTTAAGTCTTTTAAGTATGTTTACATTGCATCTTTTCACTTAAGTATGCATCTTATTATAGCTTTATTTCGGCTCACTCATTGATTGTTCTTCTTTTTAGGTAATAAGGATAAAGGCACAATCTCAAAAGAGCTCAAGGACCTCGCAACAAGCTCGGATTAGCTCCAGGACATTAAAGGCAGCTCGGATTAGCTCAAGGCATCCAATAGAAGCTTGAATCAGCTCAAAGCTTATTAAGGAAAACATCTAAAGGAGCTCACAAGCTTGAAGGACCAGCTCACCTAACTAAAAAGTCAGCTCAAAAATAGCTCAAATCAGCTTGAAGATTAAGCTAGCTCTTTCAGCTAGCTAGCTCAGCTCAATTCAGCTCACTCTAAGCTCAACCAGCTCACTTTAGCTCCACCTACACATGCCAAGCTCAGCACCTCAAGGGTCACATCCCCCCTAAGGAACATGTCCCTACACTTTGGAGGGAAACTTGAAAATGGGGAGAAAATACATGGAGGGAAAGCATGAGTGCGCCAAAACTAAGAGTTCCAACCAAATCACTCTTCATTGGGCAGATTCATCATCAAAAACATCAGTCAGATTGTTTGCCATTTTCTAGTAGGATCCAAGCATAATTGGGTTGAGAAGTCTTCATGAAACATGTTCCCCTATCTCTTAGCTTTTCAACGCATGTTGAATCGCGTTAATCCAATATCGGGAGCTCGAGATATGTACAGATTATCAAAGGAAGTGCAGGCTGGAATTTCATATGAGAAATTACAACTTTTCACTCAAATGTTTGTGTGCCAAAACCATTTGGAGGGAGACTCAACTCAGCCGAAACATCACCTAGGCCTTTGGAGGGAGGCACCACCCTAGTCGAATAGTTGTAAGGCCTTTTCGGCCATGCCCCTTCATCCCCTATAAATACAAGTTTTTTTGTCATTTCTAACACATCTCATATTTTTCATCAAATCAAATTACTTGTGAGAATTTTCTTTCTTTTAGTTCTTTTTAGAACTTTATCGACTTATCAAGTACTTTGTACTTGTGGCGTCATCCTTTTTTTCCCTTGATACTTTCGGTTCCTTTCTCTTTATAGATAGTGGGTCAAAGTCCTTTACTACCATCCCTTAAGAAATCATATAAGGTTTGGGGTTATGCTCTGTATAGCATAGTTTCTTCCTTCAATTCTTAAGATACTACCTTCACCATTTCCATCACCATTTCCATACACCAATCTTACCATCTTTCGAAGTCACCATTAAAATACTTTTTATGCTTTCAAGCCTATCTTCCTTGCAGGTTTCTTGCTTCCTTCCTAGATCCAACAATCAGAGTGACCATCTCCATCAACAACATCAAGGACGGATTACATCATTTGGTAATCAGAGCTTTTGGTGGAAGAAGCAAGTGCATCAAGTGAAGCCTGATTCAAGCAAAGAAAAAAAGAATTTGTAAGTGACTATCCATTGTCATCTCAATTTGTTCAAAAAAAAAGAAAACAAAAAAATCAGATTCAAAAAGTAAAAAAAAAAGAGAAAGTTTCGGATAGAGCAAGTTCAAGGGTGAAAAGCACAACATCGTCTTCAACATCAAGCTTGAAGCCATCTTCTTTAAGACTTTAATTGTTGGTTAAGAAAGGTTGTGAGTTTCTTGCCAAGTAAGTAACCTTTTTCTTCTTTTTTTTTCTTTTCTATTCTAAACTTACCTATACACCATATTTTCTTCCTTTTCCTTTTTAAACTAACATTTCAGCAACGCACAAGATACAAAACTTGTCTAAGTCTTGAGTAAGTTCCTTAAAGAACTTCACAAGAGAGAAAGGAGTGGAAAAAAAGCAAATTGAGAGTGTGAGATCATAAGGGGATAACAAGCCAAATAAACATCCTAGAGTGCAAACATGAGCGTTGAGTGGAGTGCATTTTCTTTGGAGTGAACTGTGAGGTTTTGTTGAGTGCAATATGGTAAGGTCTTTTCATTTTCTTATTTCATCACTAACAAATGGCACAAGATTCTTTTCCATCTACTTCTAACAGGGTTCTTGTTGTTAAAAGAATATTAAGCCTACAAGCTAAGGATGATGACCGGCAAAGGGAGAACATCTTCTACACCCGATGCCATGTGAATGACAAAATATGTTCCATGATCATCGATGGAGGAAGTTTCACCAATGTGGCCAGTACTATGATGGTGGAACGAATTGGCTCAAAGACCACTAAACATCCAAGTCCCTACAAATTACAATGGTTGAACAAGGGAGGCAAACTAAAGTTCAACAAGCAAGTACGAATTCCATTCTCAATTGGAAATTATAAGGATGAAGTCTTTTGTGATGTAGTGCCCATGAGTGCGGCCACCTCTTGTTAGGGTAACCATGGCAGTTTGATAAACGAGCCACACATGATGGATACACCAATAGGTACTCATTCTCTCACAAAGGGAAGAAATTAATCTTGGCCCCACTAACTCCGAGCCAAGTACATCATGACCAGATTCAATTGAGCAAAATGATTGATGAGTGGACTAAGAGCAAGAAAGAAGAACTCAAAAAGTAGGAAGGAATCAAAGAGAAAGCAATAGAAAAAGAACATTTTGAAGGAGGACAAACAGTGGAGTTGAAAATAAAAATGAGGAAGTGGATGTAAGAAAAGTTGGAGTTGAAAGTGAGAGTTGAAAAGAATGAGTATGGAGATGAAGAGGAGAAAGAAAAACAGATTTTATCTAACCATACTTTTTCTCCTATTCTTTCTTTTGTCTTACAGGATATTCCAAGAGATGTATCTTTTCAAATTGATGATTCAAGAAACATGTCCTTTGAAGAACCAAAAAGTTTGACTTTTGGTGATCCACAATACATGTCTCTTGACGTTTCAAAGGCTGTGACACTTGAAGTTCCAAGAGATATGATCATTGACATTCCAAGTGCATTACCGACCTTAAAGAAAATTCAGCAACCAACGCCCATTAAACATCCACCATGGTTTGCTATTTCCATTCATCTTGTTAATAGATTCTCATATTCTGAATTTGATTTGTTTTGCAGCAATTTGTTTCATGGTGTTATCCTACCAAACTATGATGGCGAGTTCCTTTGTCGTTGTGAGATTGACTGGTGCATCAAACTCCGCCATTACAAGAGTTCAAAATTCAAAACTCTTCACCAACCATCATGATAATTCAAGGAGTGAAGATGAAGAGTTACATACCTTTTTGAAAGAACACGATGCTTTGGATCAAGGTGTGATTCAAGGGACAAGATTCATCATCAAAGGAAGCGTTGCAAGTACCTATTCCAAAAGGATGAGCGAGTTGACGACTTTTCAAAAGAGGTCCCTTTTGAAGACGTCCTTTGAAGGATTGATTATTCAATATACTTCACCAAGGGAGGTGATCCATGAAGACGCTTTGTTATTCAAGCTTGAAGAGTTGGTTACTCAAAGGTAAAAAATCTCCCAATGCAGAACCCTCTCGATTTGAGGACAAATCGCCAAAAAGAAGGGGAGGATGATACAATCCTAATCAGCACCAACTTTCTTCAATACTTGATCACACCATTGAAGATCATCACGGCTAATTCTAAGGGTGTTCTACCTTACTTTATCTTATATTACCTCTTTATGCATTATATATTGTTATAAGCATGCTTTTGCATATTAGGAAATACTTAAATTATCATATGTTATCATTTATTTGCATAATATATGATATTCATGCATAACCTATGATCCACATCATTGATTGTTGTTCTTTTTAGGTACTAAGGATAAAGGCACGAGCTTAAAATATAGCTCAAGGACCTCACAACAAGCTCGGATAAGCTCCAGGACATTCAAGGCAGCTTAGATTAGCTCAAGGAGTCCAATAGAAGCTCGAATCAACTCAAAACTTAAGGAGAACATTCGAAATGAGCTCACAAGCTTGAAGGACCAGCTCACCTAGTAGCTAAAGTCATCTTAGAATAGCTAAAAAATCAGGTTGAAGATTGAGCTAGCTCTTTCAGCTAGCTAGCTCAGCTCAATTCAGCTCACTCTAAGCTCAACCAGCTCACTTCAGCTCCACCTACACATGCCAACTCACCACCTCAAGGGTCACGTCCCCCCTAAGGAACATGTCCCTACACTTTGGAGGGAAACTTGAAAATGGGTGGCAAATACATGGAGTGAAAGCATGAGTGTGCCAAAACGAAGAGTTCCAACCAAAAATCACTCTTCATTGGACAGATTCATCACCAAAAACATCAGTCAGATTGTTTGCCATTTTCGACCAGGATCTAAGCATAACTGGGTTGAGAAGTCCTCATGAAACTTGTCCCCTATCTCTTAGCTTTCCAACGCATGTTGAATCACATCAATCCCATATCAGGAGTTCCAGATATGTCCAGATTACCGAAGGAAGCGCAGGGTAGAATTTCATACGAGAAATTACAACTTTTCATTCAAATGTTTGTGCGCCAAAACCATTTGTTGGGAGACTCAACTCAGCTAAAACATCGCCTAGGCCTTTGGAGGGAGGCACCACCCTAGCCGAATAGTTGTAAGGCCTTTTCGGCCATGCCCCTTTATCCCCTATAAATACAAGTTGTTTTTGTCATTTGTAACACATCTCATATTTTTCATCAAATCAAATTACTTATGAGAATTTTCTCTATTTTAGTTCATTTTGAACTTTATCGACTTATCAAGTACTTTGTACTTGTGGTGTCATCCCTTCTTTTCCCTTGATACTTTTGGTTCCTATCTCTTTATAAATAGTGGGTCAAAGTCCTTTTCTACCACCCCTTAAGAAATCATATAGCATAGTTTCTTTCTTGAATTCTTAAGATACTACCTTCACCATTTCCATCCATTTCCATACACCAATATTACCATCTTTCGCAGCCACCATTAAAATACCTTTCATTCTTTCAAGCCTATCTTACTTGTAGGTTTCTTACTTCCTTCCTAGATCCAACAATCAGAGTGATCGTCTCCAACAACAACATCAAGGATGAATTACATCATCTTTCAAGCACAAAGGAAAGAAGGTTGTTCTTGCACCATTAATGCTGAAATAAGTGCAAAATGACCAGAACTTGATGAAGAAAAGCATAGAAGCTTGGAAGAATGAACGGGCCAAAAATAAACCAAAAGAAGAGGAACCAAAGAGGACGAATGCATACACAAGCAAAGAGGTGATTAGGGAATGTCTTTTGACACACCCCATGTGATACGTGCATGAGCGGGGTTAAATTACTCATATTGGACAAAAAGCTGAATTTGTTCGATGCAAACAATAATGGCCAAAACAATGCACGCATAAGAGGTAAAAAACGATGCATCTTGGACAAGAAACTGAATCTGCTTGTGAAGTCTGGAAAGTCAGCTAACTTGCGACGAATTTTTGGATGAGATCCAGGCATTTATGGGTCAATATGTCTTCTTAAAACTTGTTCGGCTGCAAATTATCTTTTCAACACATCTTGAAACGCCTCAATCGGACATCTGGATCTCAAGATACGCATATTTTAGCGAAGACAGCGCATGCAGAAATTCCTATACGGGATTAATACGGGATTTTTGGATAATTACGAATTTTCAAGATTTTATCTGATTATTTGTAATTTAAATCAATATAGGATTCTGCAATATCTATTAGGATCAGATTTATTTGACTAGGATTTTATTTTTAGCATTTATTTATTATTAGAAGTTACTTATCTAATTAGAAGATTAGATTTTAGCATTTATTTATTGTATTTAATTCCTAAATTTAGTAGGATTAAAACTTCTCCATGGCCTATATAAAGGAGGCTTCACCCACATTGTAATGCAGATTTCATTGATTAATAAAAAGTTATCTTTGGAGATTTTAGTATTCTTTGAGTTTGCAAGTGTTCCGTAAACTTGTCTAGAAGCCATCTTCAACATAAGATCATCGAGTTCTTGTGAGGGAGATCATCTTCACACTCTTGCTTGCCTAGGTAATTGCATCTAGGAGGGTGGGTTAGAGCCGCTTGAGGTTGCTTGCTTAGATAATTGAGTCTAAGAGGGTGCCGAGGACAAAACAACTATCAATTCATCACGCCATCTCCACATATTCAAGCTTCCTCCATTGACGCCACCACCATATGCAAATCTGAATTTTTAGATTTGTTCTTTATTTTGGTTTGTTTGGTTTTTCTCTTTATTCGAATTTGCGCTACTCTATCATTTGGTATCAGATTTAGGACAATTCTTGACAAGAACTTTGGCGTTTTTGGGTGAAAAACGCAAAAATTTGGGAAAATTCGTCAAATTCAAACGAGCGAATTTTGAGCTGAAAATTTCCACATCAGATATACACCTTTGGAGGAGTCACCACATAAAATTTCAGAATTTTTTGACATCGGGAACACCTCGAACGAAGTAGATCAATTTGCTGCAAAATT